>LKNJ01004715.1:0-37677 GCA_002120245.1 Maccullochella peelii | reverse complement strand
AGTGGTCGGGGGGCAGACACCCTCTCTATGGAGTTTAAAGCACTGTAATACAGTATGTAGATGATTTGTTAATTTGTCGTCCAACTAAACATCAGTGTGAGAAAGACTATTGCAGTACTAACAGCGTTGGCACAGGGGGGACACAAAGTCAGTAGGGACTACTTTGAGTAGGAGTTGAATACTTAGGCAGAAAATTGTGTGGCGATAAGAGGTTAATTGCTCTATCACAAATAGAAGCTATAACTAAAGCTCCCAAGCTGCAAACGGTGGGACAAATGCTCTTTTCTGGGGATTTCAGGATACAGTTGCCCGTGGATCTGTGACTATGCTGTAAAAACAGCACCCTTGCATGCCCTTGTATGGTCAGCAGGGCAGACTAACAATTCTGCTCAATTGCAGTGGACAGAGGAGGCAGAGGGAGCCTTCCAGGCACTTAAAGTAGACTTGCAGCCTGCCTCAGCACTCGGTAATCCAGATTACTCCAAGCCTTTCCATTTGTATGTCGTGGAACGTTCAGGTTATGCAAGTGCGGTATTGATGCAAGACATGCCAACACACAAGCAGCCACTAGCATATTATAGCACTAAATTAGGCATTGAGACAGGCTTGCCACCCTGCTATCAGGGATTGGCAGCAGCAGCTTTTGCTTTTCAAAAAGCCTCTACTTTAACCACGGGGCACCCAGTGATCCTGTACACATCTCATCAATTACATGCCCTGCTCACAAGCCCACGGTTCGTTCCAACTCACGCTAGGAAAACTGGATATGAAGTTATACTTTCAGCACCTGAACTCACTATCCAACGTTGCAACACAGTGAATCCGGTAACTCCCATGGTGTTGTCCATAGATGGAACCTCGCACGACTGTGTTCAAACAACAGACGCTTTCATGCGAGCGCGAGACAATCTGTATGCACAGCCAATCACAGCAAATCTGATGTTGTTTGTAGATGGCTCCTGTTTTAGAGATGCTACAGGGAACCACGCTGGTTATGCTGTAGTACAATTGAATAAAGATAACACCTTTACAGATGTACAGGCAACAAAGATTGCTCAACCTTGTTCTGCACAGCTAGCTGAGATTAAAGCCTTAACAGCTGCGTGTAAATTGGCACAGGGAAAGCGTCTTAATGTATATACAGATTCAGCATATGCATATGATGTGTGTCGTGTACATGGGAGTATTTGGAAACAGAGAGGCTTCCTTAGGGCTGACGGCACCCCAGTAACACATGGAGAGGCCGTATCTGAATTATTGGAGGTGATGCACCTCCCAGCAGCAGTTGCTATTATCAAGTGTCCAGCACACCAAAAAACAGATTCCCTCATAGCCACAGGTAACAATTTAGCAGATGAAGCTGCTAAACGGGCCGCAATAGGCACCAACATAGCCCCGTTGCTGTTTGCCGCCGATTGCAAACCTCTCACAATGCTCTCATTCCTTATAATGGCCCAAGAGAGGGCAGATCCTTATAAAAAATCAGTGTGGATAAAAAGAGGGGCTGTCAAAGTCACACAGGATGGTCCCCAAAAGGGGCTATGGAGAAGCCCCCATGGTCATTTTGTGTTACCTATTTCATTGTTGCAGTTTGCTATAAGAAATGCGCTTGGTCAGGACCATTGCGCAAAGGGGGAGGTGATCAAACGCCTTCAGGCAGTCTTGTGGTCACCGTATTTGGCAGCTAAAGTTGACGGAAACGTTGCATGAGTGTGAAGTGTGTGCATAGCATAACACGAGAAAAGCATTTTCGGCTCCAATCACGCACATTCCCCCACCAGATGGTCCCTTTAGGTACCTGATGATAGACTATGTGGACATGACCCAACAAATAGGAAGAATGAGATATATCTTGGTCGCGATTGGTAGGTTCAATAGATGGATTGAGAGGTGTGTGTATCACCCTCAGTCACAGCGAACAGTTGAACGAGCAAATGGTAATACTGGCAAATAGTGGTGGTAAGCTCAACTGGATAGAGGCTTTGACCATAGCATTAATGTGCATGAGATCACAAACTAACAGACTAACACATCTAACACCTCACGAGATGTTAACAGGGTGACCAATGCCCAGCAGAGAGCCCGGGGGCACCAGAAACATGTTCCAGATGGCCTTGCCTCTGGGACTGAGGGCAGAAAAGCCTATTGAAGGGGATTATGGAGAATAGGGATAATGATAGTGATCTTGTTATTGCATGAAATCTCAGAACAAGATTCCGCAGAAATAGAACCAAATACGAAACAAAAGCAGTTGATTGATTGTGCTTTGAGGGCTGGAGCCATGGCAACAAAACCGCCACCTAATGAGCTAATTGAATTGGTTTATGCTAGAACAAAGGCTGAACTAATTTATGCTAGCATGGTAACACAAAACCAAACATTGGCCCAGAACCAAGAAACTATTAAATTGGATAGTCTTCCTGTGAATGAACAGTGTAAAACTGAAGGGGTGGTGAGAGTAATGGCTATCTGCTCAAAAAACCAATGCAAAGAGGAAAATTTGAAAGAACCTATGTTCAAGAAACCCCATTGACAGGGTGCGTGCGCGTAAAAGTCTGCCTGGGGGATTTCGCGGAGCAATTGGAGAATTGAAAACGTCAAAATATGTTCTATCAGTGGATCTGGTATTTGGCTAGACAAACGAGCCAGCAGCCTTGCGTGACGTGCTACAATGCTAAAAGAATGAATAGGATGGTGGTCGGATCACTGTTGTTGATTGCCGTGGTCGTCATTTGCTGCGTGTATCCGCTAATTTGACTGATGATTGGTAAAATGATCATGTTAATAACCGGACAGTTCTCCCTGCAAATTCACAATGAGATAGAAGTACTGGTGTTAGTGAACCCAAACCAGCTGATTGAACCAAACACTGCACTTTACCAGTCATGGCAAAATGAGTATGTTGAAATAGACGCACTGAATTGGCATCTCGATGTATAAACTTGTGTAACAATGGCAGAACAAACGGTAAGACGAAAAACTACAAGGAAACCACGGAAAAGAGGAAAAGCGGACAAACAATTTAATAAAGAACTCCAACCTGTGTTAAACCTTCTACCATACGGTCCCATTCAGCTCTGTATGTAGAACTGTAATGTGCTGTACTACTGTATGTTCTCTTTCCTCCTGCTCTCACTCTCTTTCTTTCTCTCTCTCTCGCTCTCTCTCTCAACCCAACTGGTCGAGGCAGATGACTGCCCACCCAGAACCTGGTTCTGCTCGAGGTTTCTGCCTGTTAAAAGGGAGTTTGGTGGTCTGGTGGACAGACATGGAATTACAGGCTCCAAAAACAACACAAAAGAGACGTACCTTAAAACCCTCAAAGCTAGTGGAGACCAGACCAGTTCCAATATGCATTCCCAATCGGTCCGTGAGACTGTACATACATATTATATATTATAGCAAAATACACAAAATTGCTTTACTGCCAATTGTAAGTCTAAGCATGCTATAAATATTGTACATATACCCATATGTCCATAATAGACACATATTATTATTATTATTATACAACCTCTGTATACAAAGTAATTTAATGCATACAATATTCTTTGTACTTGAACAGCACAATAGAAACCATGAATATACATTTTTAAGTAACAATTTAAAATGTATGTAGGTACCGTGTTTGCTGTTTAGTTTTATTTTTGTTCTGCTTTACATATTTTCAATAGATATTCCTCTCACCTGTACATAATTGCTATATGTTTGTCCGCTTTGTTAAACTGTGTTGTCACAGCTACTGATAGCCAAAATGATACACGATATTTCTTAACGTGTCAATACACTTGGCCAGTAAAGTTGATTCTGATAAGGGGTGAGGGCTTTCTGCACATTTCATGATTTTGTGTTTTCATGATAAAAACCATGGCTGGGTAAATCTGAAACTACACACACAGACACTTTACATGCACACAGCAGTATAGCAATGTCTCGCTCTTTATTCTATGAAAGCATGACCATGTTTTGTTTTCATTGGATGAGGGGTGTCGCACTTTATTGGCCACAGAAATGTCTCTGTTCAGGTAACGTGATTTCACACAGTGCTGTCCCATTGTCCTTATAGCTTTTGGAGCAATTAAACCATCTTTCACACAGGCACTTTTCTGGAAGGATTCAGTGCTGAGGGCTTACAACATTGGAACTGGTCCAGGGACTGAGACACTGGGAGTGGAGGAAGGAGACAAGGTGGCCTGACATATTACAGTGAATTGGTCATTACCTTTTAGTATTGTTTTTTGTTTCTTATTTTTTATTTCAGCCATTTATAGTGTCAAAAAGTGATTAACTGAATTCAGACATTGCTTGCTGACAAACGTTTACAGTAATTGGGCTCATGCGGGTCTGGTGCGAGCTGCAAATTTAAGCATTGGGCACAAACTTTATTCAGTTTTTCTGATAATCAGTAACTTACTCAGTGTGAAAGACAGACGTCACTCATTTTAAATACATTTAAAATGAGCAGCTTCTGAGAATACAACATTCAGAGACTGTCAACTGTTTTCAGAGCACACAGGTTTAAACTCTCATCTGCAGCTAAGATAATGATACAGCTACAGGCCCAGGATTGACATCTCTATTATTTTGTTTAACAAATTGGCCTTCTGTGTGGCCTGCTTACTGACTGTGCTTGCTTTTATTTATTGAACTTTATGTTACACTACATGGGCAAAACCTCTGAAACCAGAAGAGTGGAGGCTGTTATAGTAGTCTGTCCACCAGATGTTGGAACACAGCTACAGGATCTGCTCCCATTCAGACACAAGAGCATCAGTGAGGTCCAACACTGATGTTGGTGATCAGGTTTGGCTCACAGTTTGCGTTCCAGCTCATCCCGATGGTGTTGGACGTGGTTGAGGTCAGGACTCTGTGCAGAGCAGTCCAGTTCTTCCATAACTGGGAAAAGCATTTCTTTATGGAACTGGTTTTGTGCATGGTGGCATTGTCATGTTGGAACAGGAAAGGGTCTCCCTCAAGTTGGAACACACTATTCTAATAGTCTAAAATATCATTGCATGCTGGACTATTAAGATTTCCCTCCACTGGAGCCAAGATACCTCACTCAAACCACAAAAAAAAAAAAAAACTGCCCCAGACCAAAAGGACAATTTTGTCTGTAGACAGTGAGGGCCATATAAGCCCTATTGGCACAGGACTAGTATTACCCGGGGACATCATGTGATTTAGAAATTAGCCCCCGACGTTTGTTTTGTGCGGCGTATTTACACGGGACAAGTGAAGTCTTTTAAGAGACCTGTTGCTCCGGTGCCCGTCTGTACAGGACCTTGGATTCTGTCAAAACTTTCATTTATGATTGCCAATGCATCCTCCATAGTTCTCGACCAGGAAAGAGGCAGCAGAAAAAAAAAGACCCCAAATCACTGAGATGCTGATTCACACGGGATTAATATTATCACATGACCTCTGTGTTGTGTGAAATCTGGTAGGTAATTTGGTGGAATTTTTACTTTACAAATTATGGACACGGCCAATACGTACAGGATTAAAATCACAGACGAGCTCCTCAATTATTACAAATTACTAGAGGTCCCCAGGTAATACTGGTTCCCTGCAAATATAAAATACACAAGTCAGTAAGCTGGATTCCTTTTCATTGTACAGCAGCAAATCTTTGCTCATTGCGATGTCAGTTAACCACTGCAAACAATGACACTTCACACAGCCATCACATTTTCCAAGTTTAATAGTTAAAGAATGAAAAAACACCGAAATGTTTTTGTCGTCACATACAGACCATGATTTGGCACACAATCCCCCACAATCCACTCCAATAAGCTAAATCACAGAGGCACTTTCATCATGAGCAGGCCAACTGTGAGCCAGTGAGCCGGTGAAGACACTGAGGAGCCTGGAGATCTGAAACATCCATACAGACCGGGGACTTCAGCAACCATCTCAGCCTCCCAGAAACCTCAACTAAAGCTAGGAAAAGAAACTAAAACCAGAAAGGAGTACATCTCTCCTGATCTAGGCGAGTGTCTCGAGTGCAGGGGGGTCAGTCCAGAGATTCAGCTGAGATAGACAGCATTGACTTTCATCTGTGGGACTCAGCATGGACAGTCCTCGATCATGTTTTATTGTTTTCTTTTATTTAGACAAACCCAAATAAAAGGCACATAAAACATTGCGCATATGTTTACATAATTATTCTCAATGGACATACATTTAAAAAAAATGTAGGAATGTTTTACCTTTCTGCTAATCAGAAAGCCTAGCCTTCGTATATACAAAACTTACCATTGTTAATGTTCTAATACAAAAAGATTTATAAAAGGTTTTTTTCTTGCATGTGTCTGTCATAACTAACATGTCCTCTGAACTAAATAGTTTGTACAAAGATATACATTCATTTGCCTTCACATCTGCCAAATTCATCATACAAACTTCACAGAAAATAAAAAATAAAAATTACCTTCCAAATCATTATTTGGCCAAATAAATGGTTTGTTTTTCAGTTGTAGTCAAATTAAAGAAATTAAACCAATGTCATGATACATTTACATGACCTTGAAGATCTCAATTCATGTTTCAAGGTTGTTTCTGAAGTAGAATATGAACTTCACAATCATTAGGTTTAAAAAATAAAAAAGCTAATCACAACATAGTTTGGTTGCCAGACCTGTGGGGCCCTCGGCCATCTGAACTGATGAAGGCTTCCTTCACAAAACTACTCCATCCCACAGCACATCTAGAGGAGGAAGCGTCAACGTGTGGAAGTTTTGCAAAGTATTTCAGGCACACTTGTTTACAGCCACTGGAGGACAAATGACACCACGCACTTCCTTTCATCCTAATTTTTTTAGTGTTTTGTTTTCATAAAAAGTCACTAACCTAACGGTTGTTGAACTCAAACCTACACTGAACAAACTGTCATCCACATGCAACATAGGAAAAAATAATAATAATAAACATGGGAAATGAATCAATTTCCGAGATCATAATGCCATTCCACATGAGAGCATTTCCCTTGGTGGACAGTGTTGGCATGCATACAATAAAATGAATGGGCCAAACTGGGTGGCCGGGTGAACTGTAAAACAAACACCAACCAATGTCTCATTCCACCAAATTGAAATGCCCCTCTAAGTACCACTCTTCTGTAGTGTGCACATCCTACTGTTTTCTGCAAGTGCTTCAGAGTTCCTGTATTGAAAAAGGCCCTTAACTACAAAAAGGCTTCAAATCTACAAACTAATTCACTTGTAGTTCCCCAAGACACAAACAACCAGGGAACTGTGGGACAGTATGCAAGCCTGGTGAAGGAACTGTTGAGGCTGCAATCACAAAAGAGACTTGTTAACATGTTTGCCCCTTTGTTCAGTCGCTGTCCATGAGCTTGGTGGTGGCAAGCACACATCTCCAACCTATTCAGGTTCAAATGGACTTAGCGTGTTCTGTAAACCCGTTTTGAATGTGTGCAGTCTCAACATTACAGCCCTAACAGGGGGATTTCTAGGTAGAGCTGTGGAAAGATATGACTCACTTTTTGTTGCTTGTTATCCCACTTTGTGGTACATGATGACTAGCTTACAATTAAAGCCTCAATATGCTTAAAATAAAGTGTTTATCAGTTCGTATAACAGCATCTGAAAACCCCTTTCTGATGATGGAATCTGGGGTGCTGCTTCTGACAAAACAAGAGACAATCTGAGAATCACACACTTTTCCCAGTGATTGGCCAGGTGTGTGGAGGCGTGAAGATAGATGGGCTTTAACTTCTCTTGCAAGCTCTCTTTTTTCATTCTTCACACAACTACTTCTGTCACTTTTCATGTGAACAACCAAGTTTAACACCATGAATGTCTTTGAGGAGCAGTTATCCCCTTTAGTATGACTCATGGCATTGAGGCATGCAAAAGACAGTTCCTTGAGAGAGATTAGTGGGTTGAGTATGGCCTTTCAGAACAGGTAGACAATTTTGTCTTTAGACATGGTCACATGACATGTCATACAACCTTCTTAGTTAGAAGTACACTGAGGCATTTGCACTCTGAACCAAAAACCATATGCCTGTTCAGCCCTGGCCTTGATGACAACTGCCATCCATACATGAAGTGACATTCCTTCAGCGTTCCAATTATGAAACTGAACATGCAAACATCAGCACCCAAGCTTGGAGGTAGATGGTCCTTTCTACCGATACTGCTTTCAAGAATCATCTCAAATTGCTGAATAGAATTGACACAGGAGATTGTGGTGGCCTGTTCAACATTTGTGCCACACCCCAATAAGACAACTGTGGGGTACAACTGGAATCAGGACCTTTAAGCCCTGATCCAGAGCTAGGATTCATTGGACCAGACAGCTTTGTTCCAGACGACAGGACTGGCAAAAATCCAACACATATTACATCCTGATATTCGTCTTAGTAAGTAGGCCAATACCACAAGACAGTTGTGGCACACAATGACGGGCCTGGTAACTGTTGCAGTGGCCTGACACACCAAATGTCTCCCAAATTCAAAGTGCTGCCTCCCATGTTTGAATGAGTAGTCTTGTATTCTGACCCAGTCACTGTTCACCTCTGTGGTTGCTACTTCAAGAAGTTCAGTTGTTCCACACTCTTGACAATACTCTAACCAAAAACACCCATTTTCAGTAACTGAACATAGTAAGCATGTATAAAAATGGAATTATTGAATGCACTCATTTATGCAGCAACCTGTATGCCAATACCCACATAGGGAGAGGTGTGGGGCTGTAACTTGTAGGGGCAAGGTCCCAAATTTACTCGTCACTGGTTGCAAGTTGTCAACCCTTGTGTTGCTTAGCAACATGAATAATGCTACTCTCGCCCTCAGACATCTTGCTCTTTCACACCTGAGCGCTGAGAGGGAAAATAAAGCCTCCTTTGTGATCACAGCCTCAATTTTCCAGTAAAGATGAACTGCCAGGATAAAAAAATAATAACAACGAAGAATAAACACTAAGCTATGCAAGTCAGATCTACAGAGAAAATTCTGTTTTAAAAGGATAAGCCTGGAGTTATTCGGCCTCTTTAGAATAATTGATCATTTCCCTGACAAAACTACAACCAACAATGAGTTTATCCTGCTGACAGATATGATCTGTGTAGCTACAGTCTGATGCTGCCAACACAGTGCCATAGAACTCTGTTTTCCAAAAACAAATAAAAATACGAACAAGAGCCATACCGCTGCACCGGGTGACATGTACCTTTAATTTGAACATCATGAGCAGTGTTTATGCTGAAAGCATTCTGTGGGTTCATTTTTAGTCTCTGAAGGGTAGCACCATGTGGAGCGGATGACATGCACTGTTTTCTGTTGTTTTCACTGCTTTGCTAGTTTGACAATCAGAGGAATTAACTACACTCAAAGTGCATCTCAATGAAGAAAAATGTCAACCAATTCAGTGGTATGGCTCCTCAATGTGTTTTCAATAGTTTTGGACAACAGTGGAGTTCTATGGTATTGGAGGCATAAGCTATATCAAGCCATAGCTAAACAGATGATACTTGTTAGTATGATAGATTGTTGGTTTTTGGCCTTTTGTGGGATTTGTTGTAAAAGAAACTGACAGCAGCTTTATCCTTTAATTAGTATCTGCTCAGTTCTCTGTCCTCTCCGGGACGGATGGCCACGTCAGTGGTGATACAGTTCTTGCATTGCTAGCCTGTAGTAAGCAGAGAGAGCTCCCCTTTCCCACAGGTAAAAGGCAATAAAATAGTGTTTCATATTTACAAAGAAATGGTCAGTGTGTAAATTGTTGAACAAGACTATTCTCAGTAACCTTCCTGAGTTTGACTGACAGTGATGGGATCCTATACGTGCTAAAGTAAACAATCTAACCAACTGAACACACCACATAAGTTAACTTTGGGACTGCTTTTGCAGCGCAGAGTCTAATGAGCCACTGGTTGGCTCTTTTAACCTCTACAGTTAAAAAGTCCTCAGTAATCCAAATTTAAAATCATTTGACCTTTGATAATACTGCCATTTTAAAAAGGACAAAACCTAGGGAACATGCTTTAAGTACAAGACGTTTCCTCTTTGCTGTACCTTCAACGGGCATGTCCCGATATAAATACATACAAAAATTCCCAAACAGATGTCACAAATAAACTTGTGTAGAGTATCCAGCAGTGACTGGTTTCCAGCTATTTTAAAATACAGACATGGGATGGTTGGTGGATCTAAAACAGCCTCCGAACCATCAGCAAAATCCACAATACCACTCACCCTTCCCCTGAAATGGAAGCTTTGTTTTTTGTACTTAAAGTTTAAAATATATAAACTATCAAATACTGATAAGTCCACTAAAAGAACAATAGCAAAACATTAAAACAAAATTTGCCTTAAGAGGAAGCATTTAAGAACAACTCCGGCAATACACTTCCATTTAAGGAGTTGTTAAATAATGCCCTAAGGTATAGTAAGGTATCACGCATCACCCATGTTTGAAGTCAGATGCCCAGTTGAGGAAATAATTTTCAACTGGTCACTTTTACAAAACCTACACTGTCCTTCACGGGCAAAATAGAAATTGAAGAATTCGGAAAACAGGGCTTTAAGAGTGGTTTGCCTCTTCACAGCATATGTGTTTACTGCCAACACTGCTGCAATGAGCCAGCTCACCCTCAACCATCTGTCATACTAAAACAAACTACTCAAGTTTGAAAAAGGGGTAATCAAGGGATAAACACAAACAAAATATGGGTGAACATTTAGCAGCTGATATTGTAATAACTGCCCAATAATTTTAAACCATGTCAAAGTGGTAGAAAATACTCTTTTGGTTTGAAAGTGTAATGAAACCTGTTCATGTGATGAACTGCCAGTAATGCAAGCAATTTAAAATTAATATACACATTATCACATATTAAAATGATGCAAAACGTAGAATTATTATTGCAATAATACAAATACAAAAGGGTGATGAGGTGTGGGTGGCAAGAGGCGATAATTTCATTACTCTGGGTTTCAAAAGGAGAATTTAGTGTCCCGTGATGGTCTAAAAGCTGTTTAAAGGTTTCCCCCTTATCTTTTAAAATATAGCATTCAGGGGAAACACTATATTTAAAAAAATCTTTGGCATAAAATAGTCATTATTTACACAGAATATCGGCACAAAATATCACCCTTCAAACATCCACCCCATCCGTGTCATGGGGTCACGTCTTGTTAGCATGTGAAAGAAGTTATCTGAAGTGTTCTGCGGCCTATGACATCGCTCAGGTAATTTGGGCATTCAAGAGGTAACAAATATCTGTTTATCGAAGTGTGAAAGTTGATTCTTGAGATCGTAGTTTGAAAAGCAAGTGGTACTCAAGTTCAAATGATTTTGTCAGACCTGTATATCATGGTCTTGGATAAAGATTGGAGGCCAATCACATCTGGCTCTAAAGATCATCTTTGAACAGACACCGTGATTACAATCCCCCGCCCTCGATATGATCACCTGTTATCACATGACCGGAGTTCCACACTTAGATCACGCAATGACAGCTCTATAACAACTGAGCAACCTTCATCTGAAGACTGAGATGAAGACTGATGAAGACTGTGAAACGTGGTTGACAGCTAGGGGAAAAATTACTAAGTGACATTAAGTTGAGACTAGTAGGTATGACAAAGACTTCTCAACAGCTGTGACCAACACAACAGATTAACTATGAAGTGGTAAGTAACACCATAGACTAGGTTTGGGCAATATGATGATATATACTTCGAGATAATAATAATTTCTTATCCGTCAGAAATTTTGCCATATCGTTTACATTGAGGCATCTCTCCCTTTTGGTGTATTAGGCCAATATGGGCAATGTTGCAAATCCATGAGCAGGACTGCTTTATGGTGACATTTAATTTACAGAATTTTTGCATCAATGTGATGAAGCACCTTGATTTGCCAGGTAATTAATTCACTGGGTTAGCCAAAAACAGAAACTCCCATCTGGTATCAATAACACTGTTCTCTATTAAATTTCTACAAATGTCCTATATTACAATATCTAAATAAAAATAAAACACATTCTATGATAGAAGAGTTTATCCATGTTGCCATCCCTACAATAGACTTCATGTGGCAGATTCACCTGTTGAGGGCAGCAAACTTTACCTCACAGGCTACGTAGGCTAATACTCTGCAATGAGTGACTGTATTCATCTTCTACCATGGTTAAGGGTATTTGAAAGTGTTTTTCTTCTATAAATACAAATAAAATTAACAAATTATGCTGTAATAATGACTCCTGCAAGTAACAATCATCGATTTGTATCTATGTGGTTGTATACCATTAGTTATCACCTTTTCAAGTTTAATACAATATCAACCCATTTAGTGGGGCCTTTTACTAAGATTTGACAGACTCAACCATTATTAGGCAGTTAAAACATTATCGGCTCTCACATGGACTAAAAAAAAGCTCTACCAAGGAGGGGAGGAAGGCAGAACTTGGGACAGAAAAGGCATGCTTTCCATGGGCCTCATGGCAATGTTGAGTGGCCCCGTAATATTCATGGGCATGGGAGTGGTGATAGCCACTGGGTGGGCGATATTCATGTGTGCTGTTGTAGGGATGTTGACGGAGGCCAAGTTCACAGGGCCAGTGATGGTGACAGGGTGCTGCAGGCTGACCGGTGACGTGATGTTGACCGTGCTGGTGGCGATGTTCATCTGAGCAGCGATGGTGACAGGATTGCTGGCATTGCCACCGCGGTTCACAGCTGAGGTGATGGCTGCCGAGTTGGTGACTGGCGTCGTAGAGGCCGAGTTGTTGTGCACGTTGTTGGCATCTGTGTTAAAAATTACAGATAAGAGTAAACTTAGGGCTGGTTAACCTTGTAGAAATATACTACCACTCCAAAACAGGGAAAGCCAACAGCCCTCTATGCTCTCCTTGGCTGTTTAGCTGGATCACTGAAAATGTCAATATATCATTAATACATTATGTCAACTGTGGTAATATTGTTGAAGAAACCTACCTTTGTGAGAGTTGTCAATTAGGACTTGGAAGGAGTTATTTAAAATCTCTCCTACCGTCAACTCACCTGAGGGGTAAATTCAAAAAGCAGGATCAATAGACTAACCAGCTAACTGTCCATTGGATTTAATTCAAAACTTTCATTTAAAACAGTAACACATTATGAAGGACATCTTAAGCTCCGTGTATGCCTAAGACTGGACACACACTACACTGCAGGACTGCCAATTTGACAATCCCAGTTGAGTTCAGGGCCAACACATCACAGGGTCATCAAGGGTCAACTTGTCTTACCCATGCTGCAATTGGTTGGCTCGCTGCTGGGTCATTTCTGACCTGATCTCAACTGGGACATCCCATGTTTTATCAAATATGTTTGCAATTATAATTGGTTGCTCTGAAGAGTAGGTGGCTGAACAAGCCGATTTATCAATCTGGTCAGTGTCAAGAAAGAAATGACAATTAGGTAATGCAAGATGACCTCTGATGAAAGGCCAGTAGTGTGCATCAAGCTTTAGTGTTATGGTCCAGTTTGTGGTTCATTTAAATGATCTACTGATCCTGCTTCATGAAATTTAACCTTACATTAGCAAAACTACATCTTCAAAACAGAAGAACCTTAATTACACCAGTCCTCAGAGAACATAAATGCTTCTGTACTTGAGTGACATGGTACGTGAAGAAAAACTGGCCACTTATGTTTTGCAGATTTGCAGAGGTTATAATTGAGTGTTTAGGGGTTTCTGCTACTAGCTACTGGATTACCTTTTCGTGGCCCTGAGTGGTTCCACTGCCAGTCACTTATGCCTATTCAGAAATACAGACACATATTGGGTTACAAGAGCACAGGGCAGCAGTGCTATCATCTGGGAGTCAGCTTCAACAGTTGGCATGGTCAAGTTGTGTGTATGTGGTGTGGGAACGGGATGTTAAATATTAAACATTTTATGATTCTAATCACTTTCAAAAGCATTTGGAACATATAAATGTTTCAATTTAGTAACGGATATTTCACTAAACTCTAGAATGCAGCAGCATTCATGAAGAAATTCTATCTGGCATACTCTTTGTTTCTGTATGAAGCTGAGCATCATTTCAAGTGGGGAGGTTGCTTTAGTCACTTCAAAGAGAAGTTATACCACACACAAAACATGGAATGAAGGCACCAACATTAATTAGTTTACCTTAGCTTTTAAGGGGTACTCCAGTGATTTAGTATTGCACTTCCATAAAGTTGGGGAATAAAAAAATTTAAAAAAACAGATAAAAAACCCCCCAAAACAACAGTCACAATCAAAGCAGTAGAGACCAAGATATCCTGATATGCAATCCTTAGTATGGGTCAAGCTTCAAAATTGCAGGATCATACAATTCCTAAAATGCACCTTGATGACGTCTTGGTTTTTGTCCTCTGCCTGGTGAACACCCACACCTTTCAAAATCCATACCCCAGTTTGTAACAAAAGCTTTTTGTCATAAATGTGTAGGCCCGAAGCCCATGGTGACTTGACAAAGCATCTCCAGAGCCACAGAAGACATTATACAAGTGTTCTCGCAGGCTCCACTCAAGTAATGGCTAATTCAACATCAGGGCAAGGGACAAAAATTTGCCTTTTGGCTAACAATGGCACATTTACAGTGATGACGATCAATGTGCATTGTCCCTGTAAAGAACAAAATAAAATACATAAACTTCGCCCAAGTGTATCATATTAGTAAATGAGAGAGATATGCTTTACAAATGTTTGGTGATTTTACTCTCTTTGTAAATTGGCACTGTTTTGACTTAAGAGAATTGTATCAGAAATCAGAAATATAGCAAAGATGGGGTACTCTGTTGTGGATGGTTAAAGAGGCATTAAGCAATATTTTTTTAATTGACAGACAGCCAGATATTGGCAGAATACACCAGGGGGCTTAAGTTTCATTATTGTGAGTTTGTTGTGAAGTATAAAGTGTGAACCACACTATCAACACATCAAAACTGACACATTTACATGACTAACATACTACAAGGAATAAAAGGTATGTTATGTTAATCTGCCATCACACAAATTGTTTCTCCAAGATAACAGTATGAAAACCACATTACAACTTGAAAGCTGATGGTGGCAAAAAGTTCAGTTAGGGCATGACTGGAGGAACAACTGACTTCTGGGGCAGCCATTAAGGCAGAGGTAGTCTGTGGTTCAGTTCCACTGTACATGAATTCACTGCTTGATGAGCCGAATATTGATTGAAAACATCAGTCTCATGACAAAAATGTATCCAATATGTTAATGGAATTTGGGAAGTTTACAGATGTGTGACTGGGGTGTTTGAACTTTGCAAGTGTTTAAGTGTTAAAGCAAAAAGTGGGAAAAGTAGTGATGAGCTTTAAGAGAAGCAAAAGGAGACATGTGGCCTACCTTTATTGTTACATGGGTTGCTGAAGCTGGCCTGGCCATGCGTCTTGAGGTGACTTGTGATGTAGGCAGCGCTTAGCATTTTGCCACAGATGTTGCAGGTCACTTTGCCTTCATGCCTGATCATGTGGGAGCGCAGACGGTCTTTGGTAGCGAAGGCGGAGGTACAGGCCTGGGACAGAAAACCAGTTAATGTTTTTTTTTCCCTTTAAATACCTGAGGAACCTGACCATGGAACTGGGATTCTTACATCAACAAAAATTATTATTTTTAATAATAATAATAATAATAATAATAATAATAATAATGGAAGTTCCTTGGTTGCAAAAAAAAAGTAAAATATAATGCTTTCTGAAGGAACGAACTAAAGCACACATAGGACAAGGCTAGAGTGGATTTGTGCATTTCAGCCTCCTTAAACTGTCAACTTCTGGGGGTCATGAGTCATCAGAAATTTATGTTCTGCTACAAATTCGGGACATTATCATTGTTCACTTAAAGCATGGAAAACTCATTCATTTCCACTGAGCAGGGCTCTGTACTGTGAAACTGCAACTGTACCAATGGTGACTAGGCTGTCCAAGTAGTAGCTTCTGGGTGGTAGCTAATGTTTTCTAATCGGATCTGGCCTTTAGAGTTCTCTATGATGTTGATCTTCATCTATAAATAATGACACACGTCTAAACATAGAGCAAACAAGAAAGCAATATGCAGAAAGGAGACCGAGTCATGACTCTTACCGTTACTTGGCACTTAAATGGCCTCTCTGAGGAATGGACATGCTTGACATGACAGCTTAGGTGATCAGGTCTGCAGAGTGAAATGAAGACAAGAAAGAAATTCACATTATTTCCACATAACAGGTTATGGCTGGGTAATATAGCAGAAAACGTTATCATGATACACATTTCAGTCATGGTGTTGATTTGGTCGACAGATATGACACATTAAGCAGTTCATCTAATCTTTCTTGAATCCTTTAATTTGAAAAATGCTTGTTGACAAGCATCATGTGCGCCACACAAACAATCTTTTAACAATCCCTGCTTTTTTTGTTTGTTCTTTACAGCCAACTTCATTTTTACAACAATATTTATCACTAAATAACACAAATCTCAGGGTTTTGACACCCTGGTTGTAAAAATAAAGTTACACAGTTTTGCTACACTCCGACTCTGAGCTGAAAAAAAGACTGTGTACAAAACATTCAGGTAGCAGCTTCTCATTTTTAGCCGGCACTGACCGTTGCTTTCAACTGGTTAAAATGACAAACGTTGTTGACTGAGATCATATCAGCTGTTAACGTTAATTAACGTGAATTCCATGAGTAATATGTTAACAGGGCAAAATAAAACTCTGCATGCCAGCGTCTGTACAGAGCCAAAGATCTTTTGTAAGGGAAGAACCTCCACTCTGTAACACCACTGTACAACCGTAAGTGGATTGAGGATTTTCATAACTCCAACAGAATGAGTGACTGGTCTTCTCTCTAGCAGACTGCGCCATGTCAATGTCAGGAGTTGCATTCTCCAGTTAAACTGTCATTCATATCATATCAATAATTTAAGTTTTAAAATGTAATAGAATCAGGGCCTTCAGTATTTGGAGTAGCTCATGAAAAATAAAGTGTCAATAGGCTACAGTTGTTATTTCAATGTGTCAAATACATATTTAATCAGCATTTAGGTAAATAACGAATGGATCAGTTAAAGGACCGGGGCCAAAAACTTTTTATATATATATATATATATATATATATCATGAAAAACATCAAATATGAAGTACTACTTTTTTCATCACTGGAAATGGTAGGCTTTTTAAAAATCAACAAAATATACTGGCCCAAAGTGTAACCAATGCTTTTCCATGTACCATTCAAAAAATTCAGAAATTATGTCCACATACCTGGAAAAGCCCTTCCCACAGACAGAGCAGATGTAAGGCTTGTGAACTCCACCATCATGGGAGCGAACATGGTATGTCATACGATCCTTCCTCTTGAACCGCTGTTGGCAGATGGGACACTCAAATGGCTTCTCGTCAGAGTGCGACAGCTTGTGGCGGTTGAGGTGGTACACATCTCTGAAGGCCTTGCCACACATGTCGCAGCCGTGATTCTTTTTCACCGGTTTGGGGGGCTTCTTAGGGATGCTCTGCTGCTGTTGGTGTTGCATTGGGGTCATGATGCTAGTGCCTGTGGATGTTGATGTGGTGGCTGTAGTCAGGATACCAGCTACAGTAGTAATGTATGATGGGTTTCCGCTATTCTCACGTGGTACAGTGGATATGAGCGGCACCATGGTGGGGGCCGTTTGTGTCTTTTTAGGCCGCGAAACCATCTTAATGCCAGTATGGCAAGACTCATGCCGCCGCAGGTGGTAGCTGTCCCGGAAAGCCTTGTTGCAGTAGCCACAGATGAAGGGCGTCTTTGATTTAGGCTCCTTTTTGACTATAGCAACTGGAGGCCCTCCACCACCTCCTCCAGTCCCACTAGCCACATTGTCTTTAAGAAGTTCTGCAGCACTGACAGGAGGTTTCTGGTCCAAGGGAATGGGCAGCACCGGTTTCTGATCAGGTGGCTCCGCTCCAGAACTGAGCAAAGGCAAGAGGCTGTTCCCGGCTACTTGGTGCTGGTGATGCAGAGCCTCATTGGCCTGCTGTAATGAGAAGGACAGAGCCATGATGTTAATACACATCCTCAAACCAAACCAAAGAGTGGGGGAAGGTTAAGGGTTTTTGCTCCAGAGTGTTGGCCATCAAGACAGCAGAAATACTACATTCCAGATGTCTTGGTTTCCACACACGCCTCGCTCCACAAAATACAAAACACTGTATGCCACTTTACTAAATAATTAGGGAAAAGATGTGATGAAGAATGTATTTTCTTAATGCCAACCTATTAAGCTATAACAAATTTTAATGAAGGCCGACTTTAGGCTGTGCACTGTGCAGCTTCATTAGGCCTATTTGGGGAAATGTTAATACCAGACTGGAGTACTACTGCAGGGAAAAAGGTCCATACTAGGATATGCTAATAAATCCAGTTTAGCAAAGGGGACAGATGAAGTATCAATGTTTTCTTGAGGAGAAAGTCAACACTTCAGCACACTCCTCAGATCATTCCACATAGAAGCATGTAGTTCTGAAGGGCTGCATGTTAAACTGGACTGCATTAAAAGAGAAAGGTGTCCAATACATCTTCATGTACGTAAAAAACATTACAAGCTTCACCAAGGTAGGGTTTGAACTTTGTTGGAGGTCATGTCATGTATTGGATTACATTAGATTGTACAGGTGTACCTTATAAACCAGTAACTCTGTACACAGGGTCCAAAACTAGCACTCGCCAAATGCAAGTAAAAATCTACATTGGTGAATAAAATAAATGAGGAGTACTCAGATCCTTTACTTAAGTACTAAATACCACATTGTAAAATACTCTGTTACAAGTCCTGCAAAAATGTCCCCTGTGCCTGTTGTACTATTATATCTGATATCATTAGATGATTATTCCTCATGCATTAATGTGAAAGTAGGATTTTACTGTTGGGGTTGGTTGAGGTGGAGCTCATTTTCATTATGAGTTCATCTGCTGTAGGCTTGTGTCGATTGGCGATCGGATCATGTATCTGCGCCCTACTGTGCATTTAGAGATGTTTCTGGTGGAGCGGCATGTCTGCCCGCTGAGCCCCGTTAATCAGCACGAGTGACGAGTGAATTTTAAATCCTTAATTAGAAACCAGTTAGACAACCATGTGCAATGCTCCGGTCTGCTGGCTTTTCAAACTTTCGTTCTAGCTGGATATCATTTGATGCATAAAACATGATCTTATTTGAGTAAATTTTAAGGCTTGTGCGATACAGACGTGGCTGTTCCTTAAACAAATTGATGAGGCGACCCTCTGCTTCCTCCGTCCAAAACTCCTTTTGACAAGCTGACTGCCTTACGTTCTAGAACTAGCCACTTGCGAGCGGAGTTGCAGGGGAGATGGGCCAGTTCACACGGTCTGAAATGTTTTCATTTCATTATTAAAGTAATTAAAAGGAAAAGCAGCAAATCTTCACATTTGTGAAGCTGGAACCATGAAATGTTTTTGCATGGAAAATGACAATCATCAAAATAGTTGATACCTCCTGGTAACATTAATTTTAAATATAAAGCAGTTTCTAAAGCCCAGTTCAGGCCAAAGATTTGCGGCGGGATGAGTTGAAACTTGCAACTACTTGCAATGTGCTGGGTCTGCAACGCTCTGAAACCTTCCAGTTTACACCAATGAGTAGACGAGGCGGTGTATCGTTTCCATAGCAATGACTCTCTGTACTTCCGTTCTAACTGCCAGCTTTTCAGGCTTTTGTAACGTATTAAAATATGAATGAGGATAGTGCAAGTGAGCTAGTTGCATTTCTAGTATTGATGAAACTGCAAAAACAAAAAAACGAGAGGGTTGAGATGACCAGCTGACATGCCTTATGTTCTAAAACCAGCTGCTGGCGACAAGCTGAGTCACAGGCAAAGCTATCAGCCGGCTATTGTCGAGCTGAGACGGGCCAGTTCACACCGCTGCAACCTTTCCCTGCAATGTTCTAAAATGGTTTCATCTCGTTGTGAATCTTTGGTGTGAAATGGCCTTAAACATTAAGCACATCAATCACATTCTGCCCCCTTCTTCATTTGAATATATAGGAAATTAATTAATTAATCTCAAGGATAGAGGCTAATATTTTTAAGTACTGGCCCCATGGGCCACCAAGCCCCTAAATTTGGTGGCCAAAGTATATTTTTGGTGGCCCAAATATAAAGTTATGTAAAAACAATACAGCAAAGGCAATTTAACGCAACTTAACACAGCCTTCCTCAACTGTGACACTTCAATAAATTAAGACATTAACAGAAAGAAAAATAATTTATTTAACCCCCTGGGGTCTAAGCCATTTTATCCCATTTTTGGTCCGCCTGGCTTTTTTGTGTAATAATGCTTGTATAACCTCAACCCTGTAATGCACACTCAAGTTATATACATATTTATTTTCGGGACAACCTGGGCTATCAGAATATGTATGCTGCAGTGATGTCACATGAATGTATAAATAGTTAAATAACCAAAAAGACAAAAGAAAAAACAAAACGGAAATTGAATCTCACAGAAATGTACTCAAATCACACAAAGAACAATAATGAACAAGGTTTTTGGCTCTTGAAAAGTGTTCTCCCAAGTCTTGGCAACCAGGGGGAAAAGAAATATTCATTCTAACCAACACACATCAAAAACTATTCACATTTTTTCCTCAGATTTTCCATCCATTTTTCTCCCAAAAAGTTAGTTATGCCATGACTAAAAGCAGTTCCTGTCTGCAGTGAAACAGAGGGCCACATCACACTCCTTACACTTCCAGAGGGTAGACAGACTGACCTGCCTGGTCTGCCTACAGTGTGCACACACAAAAAAAAGAATGAAAAAACAATTCCTACTGTGCGCCTCTGTGAGTCCCGGTGTGTGCCCTCTCCATGGTAACGTTGAGCGAGTGGGGTCAGACGCACAGTCATAAGTACAGCCTCTGATTGGTTGACAGACTTGTCATGTGATTGCTAATGGACGCCAACAACAACAGTAACCGTTTTCAACACGGAAAAATTGATAAATAGTCACAGAAAACATTCGGTGTTGGATTTATTATAAGGGATTTATTTTACAAAGTCTCCAAAAAGACACTGCTGTACAAGGCTGGATTACAACGCTTCTGTAAGAGCTACGATCACACCAAAGGCCTCGTTGGAACGGCACAAAAGCGTACTTCTCGGCAAAAAAAGTAAGTCTCCAGCATGCAGCGTTCCGGAGATATTTAGTATGCGACATAATTTGATGTCGTATATGACATTGCCGACCTGAACAAGTTAAATTGAAAACTCGAAGTTCTTTGAAACATATGGTACTTATATTCTCTCAGTCTCTTAGTTCAGATATGGGATGTTTGTGGAACTGTAACGTTGCTTTGGCAAAGGCAAAGTATATAAAACTTTGTGGCCACAGGGGGCCACCTACATGGAGTATTTGGTGGCCACAACCAAACCTTTTGAGGCCACCGGCCATAGGGCCATGGTTAATGTCTAATCTTTATGTGACAGTAACCTCAGTCTCAGTTCAGCATCAGATTCAGTGTACATTCACCCTTCTACAATCACTCCAAGCTGCAATTAAATTGGTTTGGAGAAGGCTGGTGGAGCAGGTGTTCTGCAGAGTGATACATAAAATTACAAAGTCATGCATCTGGAATTCTGAAAACCCAAATAACAAGAGTTATGTAGACAATAAAGAATTCAAAAATGTGCCGCTCAAATAAATAAAGCAATGGCAGGCACAGAAAATGTAACCCAACAGCAGAAAAAAAAAAAAAAAACTGTACAGAGGACATCTTAAGTCTGCAGCTGCTGGCAGGCATTGTCCGATTGGTCATGGCAGATCTCCAATGGGATAGGACGAACAGAAGGTGGGGGCTTGTATGAATATTTTGGCCAGGGAGAAAGCAGAGATTCACATTGTAACCAGCAACTTTACAAGAGGTCAGCCCAGAAACGAGGTGATTGAGACAGCCTTGTTCTTTTCTGTAATCGCCATTGGGCAGGGTTAAAGACCTGACCCATGGCTTTTCAGGTTCAGCCAAGCATCCAACCCAGTCAGCCAGGAGGGGGGGGATGTGGTATGAGGGGGCAAGGATCCCAAGTACTTCTTTTTACCCCACTGTGTTCTTTTATGAACAACAAAAATCCAAGCACTGATGCACTTATGGCCCTCTGGGTGGGGGGGTGCTCTGTTCAGCTGCCGGCCACATCCCTACTTAGTGATGGCGGCCACACTATGCGTTTTAGCGTGGTGGAGAGCTGGGGGCCGTCACAGGTTGTCGACTTGCTTTTATATCCGCCAAACTGTAGCAGTGCTCAGACTATAATCATTACTGCAATTAGCATTTCTCCTAGCATATGTGTATGCAAGCCAAAGACAGCCCAAAGCTCTCTCTCTCTTTCTCAGCAAGAACACGGAGAGCAGCCTGCTGTTCTATCACGCTGCTCTGATGATTTTGATACAAATCTGTTGTGAAGGGTGGGGTCGCTTCCAAGATAAATAGTACTGAAAAAGAGTTGGGAGCATGGAAATTAACAAGAAATAGTACAAATAAAACTAATCCAGCCATTGTTTTTTTTCACTGCAATGCGGGGTAGGGAATCACCGTGACAGTGTCCCATTTGATAGAATGTTATGTCTACAAATCTGTCTGAGTGATGCCGTTATATTCTGCCTTTCAATTGTTGTGACAACAGTTCTCACTAAAGACAATTTGATTTTCTTAAGATTTCTTGTTTTAACAAGATGTTTTCTTCTTCCTTGAGAAATTGTAGTAAGCTATTAATTGTACTGCCAAAGGTGTTTGTCATAAACAGGAAAAAAAAAAATCATCACAACGCTACAAAAATATCTTGTTAATTACAATAGGGCCAGGAGTTTAGATATAAACCACAATATTTGTGGGGCAGTCCCCAGAGTACCATAGCCTGACAGCAACTCCAACCCCTTCAAACCCCCTCATAACAACGCCTAGAGAACAATAACAAGTGAAGTTCATTAGAATACTTCCTCATTAAATGCTTCATCACATGAGGTGAACCAAGTTGACCCTAAATAATAAGCCTCCTAATAATTAAGCCTCCTTGTCTACTACACACCAACTCCAGGTATTCTGGCCATGTCTGCCATTGAACCAAACTGTCACAAATACTAACCGCTAACAGCTGCTGCACCTCTTTAGCAGTGGAGCAAAGTATCAGCCTACACATATGGTGAGCCTTGCTATACAAGTATGATAAATACCATGGCAACTGAAGCTTCATGAAATCAACCACTGAGTGTTTACGAGCTGTGAACCTGCATCTTGCAGTCAAGATTAACAGTCGGAAGTGTGAAATCACATTTCAGTTTTAAAAAATACTTGAAAAAGGGGATGGGTCATAATCCTGTATTAACAGTCCTATTCTTATTTTTTTAGACAATGATAAGGACTGGCCACTGGAGCATTTCACTTGGAGGGATGAGAAACTCTTGTGATGAAATGAGTACAAACATGTGGCAACCAGGTTAGTAAAACTTCTGTTGACTTGAGTCTTGCTGTCACATTTGCGAATTACATCAGAAAAGGCAAGCAAAGTGATATAATTAAAATGTCAAACCATCAACACAATAATTATCAGCAAGAAAGTTGCAACAATAGTGATACAGCCAAATCTGATTTGAAAAAATACTGGGCCACAGCACAAATGGCATCAAATGTTGGTACTTGACCACAGCAAATTAAGCCACTTTCACTGTTTTCTCAAAATCAAAGAGCCCGTTTCAGCCTCGCCTTACAGCATCTCCCCATCAACAGCTCTGATCTGGCTTACAAAAAAAATAGTTATTTCACCAATTGTAATTTACCCCACTAAATGCATCACCAAGTAAAAGCAGAAGATAAATGCATTGACTAAACATTAGCCTGTTAATAGTAATTATGTCAATAATAATAGTCAGCCATGTCTAAAACCTGGTGTGAGATCCTGTCAAAGTGGTAAGACTATGTACAAAACAACTTTAGGAAAGAGGTAACCTACAAGTCCCAGAGATCACTGCAGTAAGAAACATCCAGTCACACAGCTTTACACTCTGCTGACATGCCTGTGAAGTTAGGCTAGATGTTAAGTTTTGTACAGGTTACTGGATAAAATTGGGAATTTTAATTACTACAGTGAATCCTGGAAAAGTTTTGGATCAGCAGTGACCCTAGTACAGTGTTTTAGTTCTCACTGCAGCAATGAAACATTGCAATATCCGCTAGTCTGATTTGACAACTCTGGCTGCTACCCTCTCCATAGCTCCATAACAGCTCACATGGACTGTAGTGTTATGTGTCCTCTGACACAAAAAACTGGTGGATTTATCAGGAACAAAACTAAAAAATGTAGAACCAATGAACATAATATAACCCAATAACACCAAGAAGAGCCTCTGGTTTTTCTGTGTTATTCATGTCACGAATAAAAGTAAGGAGAATTTACTTTAAGAAGAAAAAAATCTCTAACAACTACTTATATCCATTTCTCCAATTTGCGACTGCCATTAATAGGATTTCTCAAAAGACAACTTTCAGGGAGTAGGAGAAACTAGTCTTACTATTAAGATGTTTATGCCTTCCAGGGAACTGCAACCTCATTGCTACATACTGTAATCATATTATTATCCTCTGTAGTAGCAAAATTGTGTTTAATTTTGTCAGTACTTGCCAAAAAATTAAAAAAATGTAGACAAACTTCCCAGTCAGTTGGTGATAGAACAGATATTCTTAGATTGCCCAAAAGCCTCTGATGTGCAATAGATGTAATAAGTTATATTCTATTGTCAATAAGCAGAAACAGTTTGCACTGACTGCAGTC
This sequence comes from Maccullochella peelii, assembly GCA_002120245.1. NCBI lineage: Eukaryota > Metazoa > Chordata > Actinopteri > Centrarchiformes > Percichthyidae > Maccullochella > Maccullochella peelii. Next base: position 12,848 of record LKNJ01004715.1, on the reverse strand, counting down.
ACACAAGCAGCTACTGTATGTCAGGAGCAGAACTTCAAGCAAAACTCCATTAACACAAATGGCAATTAAAGACCAATTTACTGACCAAGTAATGGATTATTTGAGCTAATAAACTTTGTGTTTATTTTCATGAAGTCTCAGCTCCTAGACTACTATACACCGTATTACTCGCACAGGGCCTGGATGCAGGGCCATAAATGTAACATTTAATTTAACATACTTGGTGTACAGCATATGTGTAAAACTAATGAGTGCCTTCCCACGATTTAGAAAAGTTCTTAAGACAAGTTGCACATGCTATAATATGTTGTTGTTGTTTTTTAAAGACAGCACACTTTCAAGTTTACATGGTGGCTGGCGTAAAGAAGGTTTAAGTGCTGGGTCAATGGTGACTAAAGGTTTACCTCATTTACATTTTTGTTTGCGATCCGTGGCTCCAGATTTTTGGTTAAAGAGGAAAGTTTGGAGTTTTAACTGTGGTTTAATCGTTGCTGTCCGCGTGCTAGGTAGCCCTCAATTTACAGTGTTAGCGTTAGCTAACTTCTCGTTAACTGACGGGTGTCTGGTCTAACGTTAAGTTAGTAAAACCCTTCAGTTGCCTTGCGTCATCAACATAATGCTAAGTTTGGACTAAACAATAAAGCATTGCCTACCAATTATCGGTATCTGTATTGTGGCGAGGATTGCTGTGGTGCTAACGAGAAAAGTACCCTGGTTAGCTAACCCGTTAGCCAATTAGCTTAGCATATCTACATGCAATAGCAATAACTCGACCTACTAGCTAAGTCGCTAGCGCGCGCGCATCAACAGCGGTGGTACCAGAAATTAGCTCCACGGTGTTTCTGTGCGAATTGAGACAAACACAACACTATGACATGATATAGAGTATAGAGATATTTTAACCAACACAAATGAGGCGGCCTTGGAGAATCTCTGTAGACCACACAGCCGGAGGTCTCGGGTTCGATAAAGCTGGTTAGCAGTTTGCTCCAGCAACCCACACAGCAGAGCAAGCTAACAGGCTAACGCTAACACCTTTGTTTTGCTGGGTTAACTCTAATTCATTTCAAAAAGTGATATACAAATATTTGGCTAACAACATTTACGCCATTTCGAACGCGTGTATGCATTCTCTCAGGCTACTGTTGTACTGTGCCACTTACTTGGAATAAAAACGTACTCCAGCTCGGTTCCATTGAAACACTTGGCAACACAGGCTAAAATCTGCAGGAAACCCACAAGGAATCTACAACAAAGCAGCTAAACATGGCAGCTACAACTTCCTGTAACCCCCAGGGCTGAACCAAGTGCAGTGGACTTTTTAGGACGTCTGGACTTCTCAAGAAATCTCAAATATTTCGTTACATTACAAACCTCTTCCAAGAGACACTTTTGTCAGACAAAAATATTAAGTTTCACTATAAAAACGTAATGCTCTTTCGAAACAGATACATAATGAATGATATAGGCATGTTTTCATAAAAATAGTTAATTATAAAGATAGAAAAACCCTACACCAAGATAATCTCATTATGTACTAAAATATAGTAGCCTACTTAGGTGATCATTTTTGTCTCATGAAATACTTAAAATGATTAAACAAACTTTCCATTTAGTGGATAATGAGTAAAAAATCAAAGAAATAAGCTTCATCTTCAGACGTGCAAAAGAGCAAACTTCATGCACTCGCTCAGAAGAACAGGAGTACAGCCCTGGTATATCGGTAAAGTTATAAGTAAATATAGGTTTCATTTGTTTATGAAAAATTATGAAGTTAGTTTTCTTAATAACTATTTAAACTTGTCTCTCAATACTAGAGCTTGGATGAAATGTTTAATTGAACACTTCAGTTTTCTAGGGCTGCAATTAAACTTGTTTTCGATTGTTATCAATTAATCGTTTTGTCTATAAAATGACAGAAATAATGAAACATTTCCTAGAGTACAAGGTGACGTCTTCAAATGTCTTGTTTTGTCCAACCAACAGTCCAAAGCACAAAAACGTCTCTTTACTATGACAAAGAAAAGCATCGAAATCACATTTGAGAAGCTGGAAACCAACAAATGTTTTGGCTTATATAATGACTGAAATAATTAATTATCAAAATAGATGTCAATAGATGTCAGTTAATTTTCTGTTGGTCGACTAATTGATTAATCAACTAATTGTTGCAGTTCTACAGTTTTCAGCTCTACAATTTAATTTTGAAACTAGCACATTATTTGTCTTTAACTGTGTGTTTCAGTCCACAAAGCTGTTGGATTGTGAGAAAGCAAGGACCAGGAGGGAGGGAAAGACATTTTACATGATTCTATTTTATTTGACTTAATTTTTACCTTGAGGACAGACATTTGTGCTAACGCAGTGTAAATAAAACCTGTGCTACAAGTCTATGAGTGGGAAACTGTCAGTGGCCTGTGTTCAACATTTGAGAAATATGCCGATTCATTTTCTTTCCTAGAGAGGAGACAATGGATATCAACCTCAAAAATGTCTGTACATTAAGTACAGAGCTGAAGTCAGGACGTCCAAAGTAGTTCAACCCTGTGAGGCTTTACTTTGGCATAGCTGTGCTTTTAACTAAATGCTAACATCAACATGTAAATACCCCATTCAGTGCGACATAGTGACACAGATCTGAATGGGTCAGCTCTGAACAGGGTTATAAGTGAGTCATGTCCAGCTAACTTTTAATTCTGTGATTTATCAATGAAGTGTACGTGTAGCCGGCTGGCTTACGCCTATGGTGTTCTGCGTTGTGTTCTTGGCGTTTTCAATTAAGAGGCAGAAGGCAGCAGTGGATCTCAGGTCTTTACTGTTGATCTGGTAAAATATATACAGAGTGACAAAAAAAAAACATCAGTTGGCAGTGTGTGCGTGTGTCGACTATGAATAGCAAAATAAAATTACAATATTGATACTATCATATAAATATATAATCAATTATAAGTAAAAATATAGTACAGAAAAGTAACCAAAAGACCCATATTCCATTACTGTAACAATTACAAACATAAAAAAAATCACAATATTGATCCACATTGAAGTCTGAACTACATAACATGCAGCGCTATAGTGTTACCATAGCAACCACACCAGCTAGATTCAGCTTAGCTACACAGATATTAATTATTAATTATTAATCAGCTACAAGATTGATTCAAGAACAAAAGAAAAACATCTCCATACCTGGTAAAATATATACAGAGTGACAAAAAAATACATCAGTTGGCAGTGTGTGTGTATCTGCTTGGCTCCCCTGACAGAAGAAAATGGATACAATTAAGGACCGCAAATACAGCGGGGTTGTTAAGCTAGCTTGGCAACGAACTGCACTCTAACGCTGTCTCAATTTCTCCAAAGGTAATTTAATAAAGAGCGATCTCAAATATTGGCAGGATTTACACAAAATGAAAGTGACATGGCATAGAACAAGAAACAATTAGATCACATTAATATCATATCTAATGTATAAAAAATAAATAAAATCAAGAAGTTTCAGTTAACGCAGCCTACCCCTCTGTCAGTTGGAAAAAGTTTTGACGTGCCTCCGCTTGCACCCAACTATGTAGCTACGCTGAACACATACACAAACCCCAAATGACACAGGCAGGAGATGCAGAACTAATACAACAAAAATAATTAACGGGAATGATTTGACGAAATTCATAAACTATGTCTACATTAATCTGTTACATATGGAACTACACTGCTGTGTACAACAGGGAGAAGTGACAGTTGCTCAGCTCACCTCAGCTTCCTGAGGTCTTGTCACAGTGGGGTTGCCAGGTTTGGTACCATCCTGTCTGCTCAGTACAGAGACTAAAACCAAAACCTGTCCTCACTGTCCCACAGACACTACACAGAAGTGCTGGGGTCATGCATAAACTGTTGTTCGTCTCATTCTAGGAAATAAAACAAATAAACAACATTTTCCCAAATTGTTGCTGTGTTGCTAGTGCTATTCCTTTAATCCCTTGATGAAAAGAAGCTGCCAGTTTTCTGTATTCTGAGGAAAGCAAACACAGTATACACTAGTGGTTCTCAACGGGGGCATTCAGAGAATGTCGGGGGGCACTGGAAGCAACATTTTTGAAAGGGGGGCAGTGAGGTGTTCTTGGGGGGCGTTTAGAGTTTACACCAAAGATTCACGACGAGAGGAGTTGAAACTTACAACTACTTGCAAATAAATACGGTCTGCAACAGTCTAAACCTGCCAGTTTACACCAATGCAACCAGACTAGACGGTGTATAATTTCCATAGCAACAACTCTTTACTTCAGCTATGTCAGCTTTCTGTAGCGCAGCTCCATGATAGGGAATATTATATCATTCTAAAAGGTGTACTTGAAAACAGGGTTTTGTATCTGTAACCGTAGTTCTGCAAACTTGGTATCACTGCAGCACTTAACACTGTCAGTCAAACATCATGCTCAGTCAACATAGAGCCCAGCCACGTAAAGAGATCCAGCCCTGGAAGATGGACTCCGGCAGGTCTGCGTGACCACCAGTAAGTCAACAAAATACATAAACTTGTATACGATGTAACATTATCTTTTTTGAAAAGGTACAAAAAACAATGTTTAGAAATATAGAAATATTTTTTAATGATGGGCTGTCCTAGTCAGATAACAATAACATTTGTTTTTCAACACAACAGTAAGAAAATATACTATATAATAAATAGAGTGAGTAGAAACACTACCCTTACCCCCATCCTATCCAAGGATGCTACAAACAGGGACTGGTTAAAGTTTACTTTATGCTAATGTAACAGGGTCATATAATCTCTTGTAATAATTACACAAAACCTGTCTGATTAGAATCTCCAGAATCTATGAGTTGAAGTTCAGAGCCCCTCCTCCTTATTTCTTCTTCTGTGGTCCCCACTATAAATTCCTTTTGCCACTTCCCCTCTCTGTACGATTTCCCTGTGGGAAAGGAGCTGCAGCGGGCTATATGTAAAACTGACTTGGAGATTCTGTTTCCCTGTTGTTAACAGAATAAACAGAGGTCAAGCAAGCCGAAATCCCGGTGTCACGGTGTCTTTCCTGATCTAACCAACAAAGCCCACCGGTTAATGCTAGTTAGATGGATGGCTAACGTTAGCTACCTGACTAGGACGGCCCATTATTAAAAATATTTCTAAACATTTAGTTTTTTTACCTTTCCAGAAAAGTTAATGTTACATCGGACACAAGTTCATATATGTTGTCGACTTACTGGTGGTGGCGGAGTTCATCTTTCAGGGCTGGTTCTCTTTACATGGCTCTGAGTTGACTGACCAGCACGATCATGGGTTGACTGAGTGTTGACTAGCCAACTGTGTTGTGAGTAGCGATTCCAAAGACACTGATTGGTCAGAAGCTGGAGATCCCGCCCTTCCTCCCTCCCTTGCTGGATAGCAAGTTCTTTTGCGACACCCTACAAAACATTACCACGTTGTAAACCTGTCAAAAGTCCGTAAGCTTGTGTGTGCACATTCGTAAGTATTTTTGCCACCGCGATTGTGAAAATGAGTTTGCAAGCCTGTGTCTGAATGCACAGACTTGCAAGACGGGGTGTTTGCAGGCAGAAAACAAAATGTACAAGTCTACAAAACTAAGCTTACAGATACAAACGTCACTATACAAGTTTACAAAACTACGGTCACAGATACAAAACCCTGTTTTCAAGTACACCTTTTAGAATNATATAATATTCCATACCATGCTGCCTTCACGGGAACTGGATGTCAGAGAATCACCTATAAAATTTCACCAACATGCAGTTTACTGGGTCAACTCAGGAAAATGGACACTCTCTTCCTTGGTGTTCCTCGTGGAGGAAATGAAGAGTTTCTTCCTCTTGAAAGCATTCATTTCTACACCGTGAACGCTGTGTTATCGCCGTGGTTACAAATTTACAAGAGGGATTTTCTGCTGTCGGACATTCCGTGAAAGCAACTCAGCGTCTAGCATCCAGACACACACTATAACACTATGAAATTCCGTGGCTTTACTGGCATGACTGCATACAAGACAACGGTGCCAAAGCATAGTAACACAAACTATACAATCATAATAAAACAATATTAAAACCAGACACCTGCCACCTGAGTCACAGCAACGCCATCAGCCGGCTTGATTCCAGCTGTGACGGCGGAGTTTACGGCTGCAACTTTTCTCTGCAGCTAAAACTGTTTCATCTAGTCGTGAACTTTAAGTCTTCATTAAACATCTTTAATAAGTCTACGAATAAAAGGAATTGTGAAATCCCAAAACATGGGACATTTGTCAGGTTTNTTTGCCTGGAATAACACAAAATAATGTCAGACCAAACTCCATTCAAAAATACGCTGAATTAATTCTGCCCTATTTAATGCCAAAAAGTCACATGTTGGATAATAAGTGACATATGTGCCTCGTAAATATAAAGACACATTTATTAGTAGGCTAAACTAATTAGAAATAAAATAACCAGTTCAAAATCGAATAGTGAAAAAATCAGCACCGACAACAATTTGGTGGTTACACTCATTGCAGGTGTCTGAGGCTCTTACCGTTGACCGCCTCCTCATTTACACCGACCACCTGAGGATGGTTAAGGCCAACATGGATGGGTGTTGCAGCCCTTTCAGGCGGACCTGACAGAATGCGAGCCCGCTATCCAGGTGCATCTTGTCGACATCCAGTGCGACAACGAGGCCTAGGCTACTTTCCGCACCTCTGGCTGGGGCAGCATGTGGGTCAAATATGCCCAGCTTTATTTTTATTACCCGGCTCTCTGGGAGAAGAGTAGGCTGCTGCTGCTTCTTGCTTTCCCAACAACATATCTAGTTGAGCAGGGATTCAGCCAGATCCTCCACTTGCAGTCCAAATACCGCAGTCGCTTCTCTGCAACCCGAAGTGCTGATTTCCTTTGAAAGTTAAGATAAATCCTTGTGTTTTTTCCAGTAGCCTCAGACTTTTTCCTTGGTGGGCTCCGCTTGTTTTCCGTTGGAACAATTAATAGAAATGCTTCAGTTTGGCATTTCAGATTGGTTGTTATCTAGCCTAATTAAAGTTGGAATGTCAAATTTTTAACCGTTGCATTTGACACTCATGAATATAATTTCTATTCATGTTTTTTTTGCTCCCTGGGAAACGAATGATAATGATATTCCAACTGTCCAGTTAAATCAAATCTGTTATCTGTTATCAATGACATGCTTTTTAATATAACACATAATAAAATAAATAAATAAATAATATTATTTGTCATTCATTGACATGCTTTTTTAATGATATAATGCAGAAAAATAATCAACATTAATATTCAGGGAAGACAATTAGCCTGCATTTTATTTGAAGGGGGGCAGTAAGGGACCTGGATAATGGATAGGGGGGTGCCGGCCCAAAAAAGGTTGAGAACCACTGGTATACACAAAGAACAGAACTGCAAAACATAAATTATAAGATCATAGATCAACAGTTACAGTCAAGCTAGACTACTCAATATACTAATTTTAAATCTGTGTGACTATGATTTAAGTGTTGTTCACATCTGGCTGACCTGTGTTGCTTAGTTTTGTTCTAACATGCTGAACCTAATCCAGCCTGTAGCAAGGTTTGCCACTTAGGGTTCCACTGGCGGGTGAACACAAGGACCCACACACTTCCTCGACCAGACACACCACTTTATTTTCACTATTTACACACGCTGCTGGGTTCCCTCTCTCACTGCCCGGCCACTCTGGGACCGCCAGCTGTCTCTTTCCTTCGTACACGATTCCACTTGGTTTCTTCTCCTCTTCCCGGTGGCACTTCTCATGTGTCTGGCTCTCCTTTCTCTTCTTTAGTCCATGCCACTACTAAATACAGAAAGCCTTGATTATTAAACTCTCCCCACCTGTGTCACTTAGGATGCTGGCACTGACTCTCTGAGCCACTCAGCCACTCATGATTCAGTGGAACAGGTGCTGGTGAAGATCTTAAACATTTCCAGTGCAATAATCATTGAAATGATTATCACTGACAAAGCCCTGGAGAATATTTAGAAGAAGACTTCGGTGCAGAGGACCTATTGTTTTTCGAAGGATTATTATTATTACAATAATTATTGTGCACGTTTGACTGCAAATTTGAGGTGCTAGGCATGCTCAAAAACTCATGAAAATTGGCATACACGTCAGGCTTGGTGAAAATAGTGTTCTGATATTGGTTCTGAGAATAGGGGTGGGGGGGGTTAAAAAAATAGCGCCCCCTACAGTTTTCAAAACAAATNCCCCCCCCCCCCCCCCCCCCCTTTCGGTTTGTCCTATATGTACCAAATTTGGTATATATATGTATCTTGTCCAGACTTTTAAAAAAGCCTCTTCGAGGTATACCCTAAACCAAACAGGAAGTCAGCCATTTTGAATTTTATGTGAATTTTTAAGCAATTTTTGTCATATTTGTCCTCCTACAGATTTGATCGGATCGACTTCAAACTTGGCCAATATCATCTCAAGGCGATTCAAAGTTGCTCAAAGCTTGAGTTTTCATCGAACGGCGTGGCCATCACATGACCGCCATTTTCAGCTTATCGCCATCAAACAGGAAGTGCTTTTTTAATGGACTTTACATTGTCCAATCTGCTCCAAACTTCACATGTGTCATGACAATACCGGCCTGAAGCCATCTATATGCCAATATTCTGTATAGTCATAGCGCCACCTATTGACAACTGGAAATGACACGTTTTAAAGTGCGACATAGTGGTTTGAGCAGAACAATGTCAAATTTGGTCAGCAGTGCTTTAAAACCTTTTTGATGCTTCACTGTGACAATTGTGACTTTTCATCAAATGGCGTTTGCCGTTTCGCTGCCAAACAGGAAGTGCTTTTTAAAGGGACTTTACATTGTCCAATCTGCTCCAAACTTACCATGTGTCATGACAATACTGGCCTGAAGGCATCTATATGCCAAAATTTGGTCATAGTCATAGTGCCACCTACTGCCTGTGTGTGTGTCTCTGTGTGAGAGAGCTGAGCTCTGCGGCAGATGCTGCACGCCCCAATGTGCGCAGGAGTGCGAGGGCCCCTCAATGCTGCTTGCAGCTTTAATTTGTTATTGTTTCTGGAAGTGGACTGGATGTAACATTTCTGAAACCTACATACTACCAACAATGACTGCGTCCAAAGGACATTCTTTATATATATTTTGACGGACTCTATGTTATAATGTACAGTACCTGATACTTAAATTCTCATGGATTAAACTGAAAGTATTGATTGGATGGAGAGCTACACTGGCTCCAGCTGAAACCTGCTGTCATTGCCCTATCCTGATTTGAAAATGTTTGAGGCATCATCTGGAAAACAAAGGAAATGTAGAATGATTTTATCCTCTCTAACTTGTACTTTTCAAGCTGGCTAAATACAGAACCTTTGCATAAGCCTGTGTCCCTTTTCTAGCTTGTTCCATGCAATTTGTTTGACTGTTCCCGGCTGTTCAGAAAAGGACCCCTCTCCACCCCCATTATGTTTTGAAATCTTTGTTGCACTGTATATTGCCAGCCTCTGTAGCCATATAGCGTAATGCCAGTTTCAGATAGACTGGCTCAATATGTGTGGTCAGCCTATTCTCCCATACCACGCTTAACAGGATTAATTTCATCAAAGCTTTAAGATTAAAAATAATCATGCAAACTGCATGGCAAAGGCTACTACTATGTAAGGATTTATTCTGGAAAGCTCAAGGTTACATTAAGGTGAATTCAAATTGTATTCTGTTACCCTTCATTTTTATGTTCTCTCTCCTCAAGGTCTATACTGCACAATACAAAGCAGGTTGTCTAACTGTCTGAGAATGAACAAGATTGGAAATGAGTTACAGATTCACACACATTAATACGTACACTTTAGTATTAGGGCTTTAGCTAACTTTGAGGACACAGAGGACATGTCTTAATCTTTAATCTTTGTTGTAATCTTTCTGGGTTTGAAGTGCAGTTTAAGTACAGTTCTACATACGTTGGCAGATGCCAATATATTTTAGATCAATTACCTTTGAATTCCAAACTTTTTAGGCCGTCAAAAAAATATAAATACATAAATAAATGAATACTACCAGGATTCAGAGTGAATGTCACTCTCATAGAAGTAAAAACAGGCTGAGAAAGGGAACTCTAAGGCCTGAAACATAACCTACATAAATATGTAAACGTAGGTACTTAACATAGGTAGACTATACAAAGTCAATTCATGCATTGTTGTGGTAAAAAATGCGTCACCTGAAATTGTTAATGCGATGCAAGCGTTTGAAGCATGGCAGTGATGGGTGCATAACAGGATGAAGCTACTTCTTTAGCTGTGTCCCAGGTCCATAATACATAGTAATTTGTCTGACAATTTCTGTAAAAAAAAAAGACAATCCAACATTTACACCTGCTTCATGCAGCAATTCCCAGCTGTGCAGAGGTAAGAAAGTAACCAGGGTTTGAACTTCTCTCTCAAACTTCTTTACACAACTATTTCTGTCACTTTTTGTGTGTACAACCGAGTGCAACACTATGAAAGGCAAATTCCCAATAGGATTGCATGGCTTTTGCAGCCGCTAAACCTGCACAAATAAGACAAAAAGAAATCGTGTAGTTCTCAAATCACCCACAAAGGGTGACATCCACCCCTAACTGCACTGCCAAGCAAACAGCATCTCAGTGCTCCAGTGCTATTTGCACTTATTTAAATTAGGTAGAATATGCAGACATTTGATACAAAATTGGCTCCATTCTATGCAAATGAGCCTTATTGCAAAAACACCAGCGCACCTGCCACATACAGTTGGAGTGTGAAAATTATTAGTGCCTTCAGAGAGTTGGTGGTAACTGAAGCGCATTTATAAGAGGTGTCACGCCCAGACTGTCCAGTGATCATGGCACAAGTGATTGTAGTCAGGCGAAGGCATTGGCATGCCAGGCGTGCTCATGAGCAGATATTTGGGTCTCGGTCTGAAAGTGCCACCATTTATAGCCGACTTTGCCACATGGATAATTGCAATCAGACGCTAAACAAGGGCATATTGCACTAATCTGCAAAACTTTATGGCCGCGTTGGTGTTTTGCATACGTAGAAAGAGTGGATTTTAGGATGGACATAGCATATTTTCTCATATGTGGCACATGAATCATGTATTCTCCTTTAATTCATTTTCTTTACCTGTCTTAAATGACAAAAACACTCAACAAACATGTTTATCGATATTATGGAATCCAATTAATGGTGCTTTTTGAAACTTTACAACTAATTCATTACATTATTTTGACACTAGAACAATTATAGATTTTAAGATAAGCACTAATTATCTTCTGTGATTAGGGGGAATCGTTTTTTATTTTATTTTGCTGTGTATATTTGTGTTGTAAAACTTCCATAGAAGAGTTCCATACATTTCTAGTACCTAAAAACTAATAAAGTACAAAAACATTCTAAAATGTTCTTCTTTTAATAATCACACATAATTATTCCAAACTACTGGCACAAGCCAGATGGAAAACTATATATTATATATTTACGCTGTGTTTATAACAGGGGAGTTCTAGTTTTTATTTGGCAGTTCATTCCTGAGAGCCGTTCTTTTTCATTTACAACTGAGAAATTTGTCATTAGTCATTAACTGATGATTCAACAGCCATTATGTACACATCCACAACTCTAAAACATCACTTTATACCCAAATCCTTATTCTGTATGTGCCAGATGTCACTCTGCTACGCCTGCTCCATCAAACACCATAATAGCACAATATGCAAATGTCATATGTTTTAGATGGTTGAAATTTAGTTTTGTAATATGAATTTAGAGAGACAGTCTTGTGCTTTAGCAGCTGTAATGGTCAATCCTACTCGATGTGGGCATTTACAAGGCAGGAAGGATCTCATAATTGACTTTATGAAGTTGCGTTATGGGAATTGTGGGATCCAGTGTTTTTGATCTAGTGTCTTGTCCCAAGATATCTTGGCCTCTGCTGCATTGAGTTTTTTAAAGACTTTTGATATTCCCCAGTTTTATGGAGGTGCAAGTGCCCAAGTCAAGTCAAAGTCCTAATCTTTGTGTTACAAGTTCTAAACAAGCCCCAGTAACTGGGGTTACAGACGAAGTCGTTTTGGAGTACAGGACAATTTCTTTGGACTAAATGTGAGCAAACCTTTAGGCTGTATTAAGACTGACAAATGGAGTACATAAAAAATTAAATAATATGTAAAAAAAAAAAAAACTTGCCAAGAAGTCCAGTTGCAGGGTTTAATCAAATACAAAGACACAGCATTTCATACTGTACAAACAATTATACTGAAAGATATGATTGCTTGGAGCAGATTTCTTTATTGTAAAATGAAAATATTAAAATTATTATTTCCTATTCATTATGGTGAGTAAATCATGTGAAATGCTGTATGTTTACATGTTCACTCACTGTATGTTACATGTAAATCACCCTGTGAGCAGATCATCTCTGTCTTTTCTGCTGCGTTTGAATGGCAGCTAAAATACATCAAGTACATGTAAGGTTAAACTCCTTTTAGTTATTTCACACTTAATTGATCTTCTGACATTCTATTGTAGATGCTATGATGCAGTTAGTCCTGTGGGTGGTGCTCTAAGCCTGCAGTTACTCAACATTTCTGGTTTGGGGTGGGGCTGAGTAGAGAGCAGCAACACAGATCCTGTGGGACTTCCAGCCCACTTCTCATCAGGTCAGGTTGCCCTGGGCTTGCCCAAAGGATCCCCATACTGGTGCCCTAACCGTGAATCGAACCCTTGATCTCCTGATCTCCTGTACCAAAGTCAGCAGCGTTACCTACTACCCGACATCAATTCAATTCAATTCAGTTTTATTTATATAGCGCCA
>LKNJ01004714.1:14103-63553 GCA_002120245.1 Maccullochella peelii | reverse complement strand
TTTTTCTCTTCTTAGCTTCCTCCGTCAACGTGATGTCCATACTGAGAATACAGAGCTAGACCCATGTGTGACGTAGTGAAGTAAAGTGTTAGGCACTTCTCACAGGAGATTGTACCCGCTCAACCCAAGTTACATAGTGCAAGAGCAGGCGTTCGGGGCGCGGAGTGGGAATGAAAGAGGCACCATTCTCCCTATTACAAGTCAGTGTACCATCAAAATGATTTTGAAGCTGTTATGGTAAAATAGTTGTATAATGTTGCTTTAAGACAGGTCATTTCTTATTTACTAAGTATTTTTTGGGCATGTTTATGCCGTTATTACAGACAGTGGAGAGATGAAATGAGATGCAACAAAGGTCCCAAGCCGGGACCATGGTTGGCATCTTAACCCCAAAGCCACAGGGGCGCCCTAGACAGGTCACTTCTTATAAATATCATTGAGTCCATCCTATACTTTACGGTATTGCTAGCCAAACAAAAGTTCAAGACTCAAATTCTTAGTCTGGTAAAGATGTCATGGGAAGATCATGGGATGCTCCACACCCCATCCATAAGACATTTCTGAGCAGTCGACTATGTGGCAGGCCATTGGGATTTTATTGGACTCTTCTCAAGATTCAAAGATTTGTCAGAAACTCATATTTTCAATATGTGCAGTGAAATGCAGGGGTGACATACTCTAGAGGATGTGCTAAAAGGCTGATGTGCTATATTAATAATTAGAATAAGAGTAATAAATAAGGATTATAATAGGAATATATATATATAAAGGATACAATTATTACATGAATATATGTACTGTAAGTATTAAAATGTTAAAGTGCATATTTTCAGTGTTGGAAAATGGAACACATGTCACATTTCTAGGCAAACTATATAATAATCATTTGTCCACTCCTGGAGACAGTGTTCTCTCTGTGTTCACTACAGACAGGAACACAGGTATACAGGTGTATGAGTCCTGCAGAGTGGGAGATCCAATGATACTCTGGTCTGAGCGCACCACTCTCCACTCACCACTCAGTTCCCATGTGGTGATTCCCAGGTACCTGAAGGTGCTCACCCGCTACACAGCACTCCACTTGACCTTCATGTGTAAACTCAGTGGAGTGCTCCTTTAATTCAGAACATTACTAAACCAATATGAATATAATTATAGACTGGTTCACTCTTTTTGGCCTTATTTCTATACAGTGGACCAGTGCTTCCCAACCAGGGTACTTGTACACCAAGGAAATACTGATTTGATAATATTTATCCACATATTTGTGTTTAGGAAAAACATCAACACACAAGTAAGACTACAAGTTTGTGTGATGCCGATCTACTATGGTAGTCTGGCTGCACAAGACATGCCTCAGTTTTCTACCAACATGAGTCAGCTGTAAGTTGATTAAGACTGCAGAAAGACGAGTCGGACAAAAGACAACAAAAAGCTCAAAGTAAAGATACTGCAAATGGTTTCTGTCACTCCAAATGGCAGTGGGACAAATGCAAACTTGACCAAAACTACTATAAAATACCATTGAACCATAACATAAACCCATCCCATTTTATACAAAATGTTGCACCCAGACTGTTAACTGGATCAAACAAAAGAGATCACATAACCCCCATTTTAGCCTCTTTGCACTTGTTTCCAGTTAACTTCAGGATAGATTTGAAGGTTTTACTCGTTACTTTTAAAACACTACATGGTCTAGTTCCAGCATACATCTGTCAATTTTATATCTACCTGAGGCCCCAGGGCCCCCAAAACTCTGTTACAGTCTTCCTGTAGAAATCCATCTTGCAACCACAATGATTTCTTTCTTTAACTTTTTTTTGAGTTTCTTAAAAAAAAAAGGGTGGGGGGCATTATTTTGTATTATTTGTGAAGCACTTTGTAAGTTATTATTATTAGTATTATCCCTTCTATCAAAGGGGTATGATAAAGGGGTACTTAGGCCCATCTGATAGGGCTGTGGGGGTACGTTGGACAAAAATGTTAGGAATATTTGGAGTCAATTCTCCTGAACTTTAATGTTAACTTGTGACACAACTACTGCCCCAGTGGTGAAAGTACCTAAGTACATTTACTCCAGCACTGTATGATAAATACATCACTCTGAACAGGGACATTTTCCTATCGAGTACTATATTTTGCTGCAAATGTACTCTTACTTAAGTAACATTTTGAATGCAGGACTTTTACATGTAATAGAGTCTTTTTTTTCATTGTGGTATTGTTACCTTTACTTAAATAAAGGATCTGAATACTTCTTCCACCACTGACTCACACACAATATTTCATACCTATGCAATATCATACATTGATATGAAAACAATCAAGCTCACCCACAAGGCTTCATACATCTTTCCAACATGCTAGATCATGTGACTGAACAAGTGATGTAATTACACTTTGTGACCTAGAGGAAAAATGTCAGTCAAAATCAAATTCAGCCTTTTTTTTGGTGCTTTTGTTCTTCTTCGTTAGCCACGTCTACAGCACCACCTAATGTTAAGCACCAGGCATCACATGCCTGTCAGCCTGGCGGTATGGAATTCATCAGTTTAAGGATATTTCTCCATAGGAGTGATCAATTGGTTGGCTTGAAAAGTCCCCAGTTCCTCTGTCTCATTTCCAGTCAATTTTTCCCAACACATATGCATTCCTTTTTCCATCATGTATTTTTAAACTGCACATAAAATTCTGAATGTGGCAACAAAGAAAAGAAACAAAAACAAACACCTTTCCCCATTTTCTTCCTACTTCTCTCTCTTTTTACATACGCCTAAATCATATATACTGAAAGAAAACAAAATATAAGTAAAACAAAGTCAAAGTGAAAACTAAATAAATAACAGCCTATTTTTCACCCTTTATAAGGTTAAGTTATATATTATGACGTATAATACATTGACATTTATATTCAAACATGACCAGATTCGTAATGCATGAGGAGATTCCCAACAACACTGTATCTTAAATAAAGATGGTTTCTACAGTAGATTTGTTATCAGTGTATGTTATTTTTTATATGCCACATTTTTAACCCAGACATCAATATTTGGCTTATCACTTTTTTTTTCTTCCAGTTCAGAGCAATAAGTAGCTTTGCTTGTAATATACACACATCTATAAATCTATAGTCTTCCTCTCAAAATAAGACCCAGTGGGTACAAGTGAAATCAAAATACCTTAGGTTATAAAGGCCCATTTACAAATCAGGTGTTTGAGATGATATTAACAACCTCCTTCGCAAAACTCTTGAACATCAGCACACCCCCAGCAACCAATGAAAAAGAGATTTCTTTAGGCTTGTGCACAAACAAGACTAACCAGGAAGGAGGAAGTAAATATTCTTCTCATTTTTGTGTGGGAGACGTGCCTTTGTTCAGTTAGGTAGCTTGTACTTTTAGCAGAGAGTCCCTGCAGGGCTGACCTGTAGTGAATGTTCTACTCAGCAGAGAGATAAGAAGGAACAACTTGACATTAACCACACGTGCAAAAATAGACAAAATGGTCAACAGTTTATTGATCTGGGCAAGGACAGATGTGTATTGTTCTTTCTTATTCACAGCAGATATGTTTGGAGCAAGAGGCATTATCAGAAAACAAAAATATCCTCACTATCAGATAAAAAGATGACAAGGGCTGCTGGTAAATACCACAATATTCCTGAAACCGGTTTCCCGCGTGCAATCCAAAGCATCTGAGCATGTCTGTCTGCTGCCTACCTACAATATGTCTGTTCATTAAATTGGGACTGCAGGAATGTAGAATACAGAATTTGTTAGTACAATAAATGTGAAAAGTGTCTGTGATTCTGCTATATTTACTTTCAATTTTGAACAAAAAAAGTGGAACAGTAAAGACCTTAGCTTTGTCTCAATTTGCATTCTCCTGTACTTACACTTGCTATTTTGAGTGCAGAAGTGCGTTCACACTGACACTTATGGCATTATGAGTACCCGGATGTTGTACTCATAACAGTCAAAAAATTGAGTGTGTAACGCTGGACACTTCTCACCCTCAGAGGTTGCCATCTTGGCTTCGTCGCAGAAGGAGAGGGGCTGTCACTGTCCAATCTGTACCAGAAACCCAATTTGTTCTGCGTATGTGCGAAAATGCGGCTACTTCCGGTCACTGCTTTTTTTTGTTCTTAAATGCAGAAATTAAAAGCTTCAATAGAAGTCACACTTTATGTTGATAAGTGGAACCTATCTTTAGAAGTACAAAACAGGAAAAAAAAGTTATGTTCCACTTATCAACATGAAGTGTGACTTTAGCTTTTAATTGCTGCATTTAAGAAAAAATAAAATGATGACAGGAAGTCACCATTTTCGCAGAACAAATCAGGTTTCTGGTATGGATTGGGCGGTGACAGGGACCACCAACTTATGAAAATGGCGGCTGCCGTTGCGATTGTTACGGTGAACACTGCACTAAAAGTAAAAGCATGTTCATTTTTATTCATTTATAATAAAACTGAATTGAAGTCAAGCCGGCAGATACTTTGGTGGGCGACAATCGTGGTCAAATGTTGTCTATAATGCTCCACTCGGCTGCAATTTGCCATTAAAAAGAAGAATAAGCGATCAAATGTTGCGTTAAGTTTACAACGGCCGTGTTCGATTTGAGACAACACTACCCTGTTGAAATGAACGCACTACGCAAGTACATAGTGTACACAGTGTACTACATGGAAGTGTACAAACGGAACTTGAGCACTTGATTTAAAGGATAGAGTATAGAGTTACCACAGTGATTATACGATGTACACTTTACTGGGTTCCGTTGATGTTGTCAGGCAGCGTAGATCCAGACCTCATTGTGGTGAGTAAGAGAGAAGAAGGAGTCATAGCCGGCCCCAGTGAAAGTGCTGGAATGAAAGGTTTTCCCAGCTTTAACCAAGGCCTCGGAAAGCAACTTTGCACTTTCCTGACCACTCTCGATGCTTGGAGTACCATCGAAGACCCTTTTATGTGATGTGGAGACAATGACAGAAAAAAATGGTTTCAGATTACATCAAATACTTTGTGCATGTTTTTTTTCTGTTCTCGCCTTTTCTGCATTTACCTTCCCTTGTCTGTCTCTGTTTTGTTTTGAATGCATGCTATGTTGATATCGCTGGGATATGACAAATTATCTGATCACTTAAATCTGCAAATTAGTAGTATTACAGTATTACAGTAAATTCTGATAAATAACAATGGACTGAAAGATTAAAGTAGCCACTGTTCACCTGACATAGACAGTGACTGCAGGTCTTCTTTGCAGTGTGACTGATGGATCAACGTTTTCAGGCTTCGCTGTGTTGGGAGGAAGAAACCAGGACAGCGACAAATCTTTGCCGTCTGTGATGGTGATCAGAGCCGGCCAGGTGTCGACAGGGATCTTATAACCTGGAAGTGACAGACAGAGTACAGAACGGTAAGATGCTTCTGTGGTTATGTCACTGTCTTACTATTTGTCTGCATTTATGTGCTTTTGTATGTTTTCTTTTACTGTTTTTTATATGCCATCAACCTGCCAGGGACTGCAGATGACAATTAGTCTGTATCAATCAATCAATTAATCAATCACACAATCAGACTTTATTTGTATAGCACCTTTCATACAGGTTAGCGCCGTTCAAAGTGCACAGATGATAAGATGAATAAGATAGAACAGAATTGTAGACCAATGCATGAAAATAAAAATGAAAATGTAATAAAATAGATTTAAAAGCTGCAATAATAAAAAATAAAGAAAATAAATAGAGTTAAATAAAAGCCAAACTAAAAACTAGATAAAATAGATTAAAAAGACAAAAAAATAAAATAGGGTTAAAATTGAATAAGAGGGATAAAAATAAAATAAAATAAAATAAATAATGTATGGCTAAATCTGGCACATTTACTTGACAGACCTATGGGCTGATGGTAATCAATGTGCATTGTCCCTTCTTAAATAAAATAACAGTTGCAAAACGTTTCTTGAAGGTAAAAAATTATAGGAATTTTAAAACATGTTTTGGAGGTAAAACGGCTTCAAGTATTGCAATTTGTGATGCTTTTCACACTTATTTTGAAGTGTTTCACATCGATACACCACAATAAGACTTCACTTCAGTGCCTCGTGATTTCATTCTCCACCATTTTGTTCTTCTTCCAGTACTATACCTCACCCATTTAATGAGTCCTCGGCTTGATTTGCTACATATGTTTGAGTTGCAGGGACACGTGAGAACACAAGTGACTGTTTTGTTTTGTTTGCAGTGAAATGCCTCACCTGATGATTGATGATTTTGTTCATTGGTGAACAACATTATAAAGCTGCTATAACGAGTTCTTTAAAGATCCCCTCCAGACATGTATTAAAAACATATGTACAGACAGTCTGCTTGGCACAATAACGTGTGTCTGATATGTTTTTTTTTTTCACATTAAAATCCTTAAAAAGGCATCTATTCCTTCTAGCTCATTAGAAATTCCAGAGTCTATGAATATGCACCTTTAGTTCATGTCTAACATGACAATTCCAGGAGACAACAAACAAATATGACGACGGTATCGTTTGGTTTACAAGAGTGATTGTGGAGATGATGAAACACCAGATTATGTTGTCATTATTATTATGTAAGTAAAATCAAGCATTTTTCAAGGAGTATATTCAAATTCAATATTCCTACCCTTGAAAACATAACGGTTCAAATCAAGCATTTTCCAATCTTTCAAGACTTTGTACGAACCCTGGAACATGAAGAAAAACATATTTTTTCAGAGGAGGGGAAATTTAAATATGGTGATATTCCAGTTTTACTTGTTTAATCACAGCACCATTCTTGCGCTGGTGTGCTGTTCAAATGAGCTATTAGCATTACAAAACCACACGACTCTATGAGTGAAACCCTGACATACCTGCATCGTTCTGTCTCTTGCAGTAATCCTTCAGCCTTGAATGTGCAGCCATTATATCGGCGTTCGCTGTGCTTTCTATCTTGGTGGAGATCCATTCAGTGGCAACATACAGACGCTCCTCAAAATCCTGTAGACAACAGAAACACAAAACAGTTGTTCTACATATACTCATAACTTACCAATGGTGTGTGTGTATGTGTGTGTGTGAACTGCTCTGAAACCTACCTGGTTTGTCTCAACCACTGTGTATTGAGGACATTGTTGCTGATGGCAAAAGTCTGGAGCCGTCCAATCCTGTCCTCCGCAGAACGACACCAGGGCAAGCGATACCAGCGCGAACAGTGGCTGCTCCATTCTGCCGTACTGTCCACAGGTGCAGCTGCACACACACTCCTGCTGCTGCTTTAAACCAAATGACAATGTCACACAGACACTCCCACATGGTTCTTCTTCCCAGAAGGCAGACAGGGGACTTCCCTTTGTCACTGCCACACATAGTTTCACATGCAGTTCTTTTTTTGTAAAAGTCAATAGATATTTGATGAGTCTTTCTTGAGTGATTCATTGTTTTCATGCACATGCATCAATTCTGTGAGGACTGTAAACTGTTGCGCTGCAGCGTGTAAGGTCAATACTCCACTGTTACACTTCAGAGAGGAGTCTAAGCTTTTCACAGCGCCAACAGGGATTCATCTTGGCTAACTGCTAATAAGGTCAAGGCTAATATGAGGCGTAGACACATGTACATACTGTACTGTAGTAAGAAAGGAACCAGATGTACTACCTATCTTAACAATGCTGACATGCCTATATGTACATTGAAAGAGTTATTGGCCGCTGCAATTGTTCCTTCTCTTCATACCGGCCATTAAAAGATCAGTTTCAATGTAAGTGATGGGGACAAAATCCACACTCTGTTTAAAAAGGCATTCTAAAGTACAGCCGAAGCTAATATGAGGTTTCAGCAGTCTAGGTTAGACAAATCAGGTGCTCATCTTCATTTCAACTTCATTTGTGAAATTCAGACTGCTGAAGCCTCCTTTAACTTCAGCTGTAATCAGGACTGCAGGACTGCTTTAATTGTACTTTTGGATTTAGTATTACTATTATGCACTATTGCCCCTATTTTAGGTAAAGTTTTACTTCGTCGGCCATCATCACTATTTCAACCATGTGTGTGTGACAAAAAACGTAGTTTTGGATGTGCCCAGTGGGCACCATGTGTATTGGTAATTGATCAAGGCCAATTAATGACAGCAGATTTGGTTTTAGATTAGATTCAGATTTTTTCCTTTCAATTCAGCTTTCCTTTTTAGCCATGCTAGCAGTGTTTTTCGCTCTAACTTGAGACATTTTGTACTGACATTCATGGTCCCCACAGGATCAATTGTAATAACTGACTTTTCATCTAGCGCCCTGATCAATTTCTGTAATTTTGCAAAATTGTAATGTGTTCAAAACTTTAGTTTATGACCAAATACCTGCAAAACTACTGACATGCCCATCAGCCTCAGCTGTACTTTGAGTTTAGAGGTAATTAGCAAATGTTAATGTTAGCCTCAGTGGTCTGCTAGCATGGCTGTAGACTCTTGTTCAGTCTGTTGAGTCTTGTTAATCAAAAGGCTTAGCTTTTGCTTTTATTTCAGCTTAGTAAAAGTTTGAGTAGTCTTTGTTTGAGTTCCAGTTCAGTGAAACATCCTGGCATATCTGACTGACACTAACTGCTTGGCAACATTCCTGTAGTAAGTGATTGTTATGAAAAGCAGTTCATCCTGTTAAGTTCAGTATGCCAATAAAGCCACTCCCTCAGTGGTTTATGCGAAGTAGCTCCTGGCCTAATGCCGCATTCAAGTCACATAAGAGTTGCCGACTTGTAAAAAGCTGTACACCCAAGTCATAACTAGAATTGGGAAACTGGGTAATTTAACACACGTTTAATAGATATGTTATATTATCAGTGCACAGAATTTTTTAACTCTGCTTTCCAAAGACACATGCAAATTGGAAACAAGGGATGAATAAACAAAGGCCCAGTCCTATGTCCAACTCAAACCTATACGCTGTGTTCTAAACAGAACATGACAGCTACAGCTACAGCAGCCCCTATGCTGCACTGTCCATTAAACTCAACAATATGAAAGTCCATGCCAGAACAATGGAGGTGAATGGAATTTGGTTTGTAGTGCTCACAGCATTGAAAAAGGACATTTTTAAAAACCACTATCATAGGCTTTTTCGCAAACAATGTCCTAGTTTCTTTGGATTATCCACAGACCTCCAGGTGAACTGTTTTTGTTGAAACTACTTTCTACTGAAATGTTCTGTGTGATATAGACACGTTGCAGTCAGCCCTTTAAAGCTGACAGTCAGTATTTTAATCTCATAGTCGGCATCATAAATTCCTATGTGCTAGGGAACAGAACCAAAAACAATGATACATGTCACTGTCCAAATACTTTCAGACTGCACTGTGCTGTATCTAGTGATTAACATGTTATTGTAATCATTATCTTCTTTTGCAGTGTGTTTGTACACTTTTTATCTGGAGAAGGATCGTTCATTGAGCTTCATTTATTCTTTTGTTTGCGCAGTGTTTCGTTTTGTTTTTTTGCCTTTCATTTAATAGTTTCTTCTTTAATTTTTAGTTTCACACAGTTGTGAAGGTTACATACACACACATGGTGCAACATCATGATCACACCATGTGGTCTTTGTAGAGGGAGAAGAATTCAAAATGGCAGCTGACACATTTAAAGTAATATGAGAAAAAAACAAAGGTACATCCTAGTAATGCACAATTACTGTATACCTACACTGAAAATGAGCCATGCTGTATGAAATGTATGAATACAATGATGACTGAAGCTGGTGAAGAATGTGTTACTTGTGTTAGAGTGTTACTTTCTACAGAGTGTGTAGAGCTGCAGCAAACATCCACCCTGCCGCCTGACAGTAATCAGCATTGGACTTTCAAAATAAATTGTTACTTAATTTCTCTTGTGCTAAGACACAAAAGATCTCTCTCCAGTAAGGATGGCTTTCGATAGCCGATTCCAATTTGGATCCGGTTCCCAGTCAGAAAAATATCAGATAGACCAGACCGGCACATATGGGTACTTGGTAAAACATCGTGGCTATGGCCCTTTTTGGGGAACAGAAAACCGAAGATCCTATAGATGTCAGTTCAATTAGACGTGTGTTTGTAATACAATTTTGACAGGATTGTATGCATTCATTTCATGTTAAACAAACCTTTTTTAGTTAGTTTAGTTTAGTTTTTTTAGACATGTCTAATAGTTATTTTGCTACCTTGCCTGAACCTGAGCGTTCGCCATACCATGCCCCTACACTCCTCCCCCGTCCAAGTGGCTCAATAACCCAACACGGTGGCCAGACATTACTTATCCGGACATCTATACATATTTGATTGGATCACTAGGTATCGTTAGGCTAAGTGTTATCTGTAAATAACCGACCTGTTAATAGCCAACTGAGATTTAGTTGGAATCTGATGCTGCCATACTGTATGACTGCATGTATACTGGATGACATTTGCAGAGCTGTACAACTCTGCCACGAGGGAGTACAAAGACGTTAATTGCCGTGCAGTCGCTTGGCGTCGGATCGCTCTTCAAGTTGGGACTGCTACAATCAGCATGGCCATGTAGTGACACTCCCACACCACCACACAACCCTGCACTAATCACCGAAACGCCTGATTTGGTCTGAATTTAGCCTGTCACTGTCACCAGCACCATTTAGCTATTTACCACACTGACAGTGAAGATTCATGTATCATATACAGTATATGCCTCAAATCAGGACCCCTGACTTTTGCTTTCACCTAACTAACATTAAGTTGTGTCCCGAACGTAAGAGCAAAATTTATCATGATGAATGTTATGTAATATCTTGTATTACATGGTATTTTGCCGTTATCCTGTGTGACAGTTTCGTCTGACGTGAAGTACACTGGTGTTTTGGGTAGATTTGATTTCTGAAGAACATTCTGCCCTGTGTACTACGAGGGGCGATAGGAGAACAGTCTGTCCTGTACTGATGCTTGGATATGATACTTGTTAGCGTAAGGCACAAATGATTTAGGCCAAGGTCCAACAGATTATCCCTCCCTTGCCTCTGTTTGTTACGTTGCTATTATAAATATGTGACTGTTTCTGCACTTCGGGGTCAGACTCATCATACAAGCCGTGTCTGTCTCTGTTCTTTCAGCTGAAATAGATTGACTCTGTTTTCTCTTTATTTGTTTGCTCCCTATTTGTTGCTCTGTATGCTTTTGCTTAATTAAATCTACAAAAGACAACTGTTTGTTGAATCATCATTTTATTTGTTCACTTCTCCACAAGGGAAATCATAATTTCACCAAAGTTTTAATGGCAGAGACAATTCCTGTGACCCTTTCACCCCCTCTCCAGATCATTTATAGACATCACAGGGTCTCACCTCCCCAGTGATGCCCCTCCACCAACATGGAAGGGGTTCCATTCCCGTTCACGCACCAAATTTTGAACCGTTTGAAGCGTTTCGAGCAAAAATAAATTGGTTTGAGTGTCATATTCTATAGGTTGGAAAGAGAGGATGGAGAAAGTCAACAATGATCTATGGTCTACTATGGTAATAGTCTTCTACGTCTTATCATAGTTTTGGATAAAAACAAATATCTGTCACAACAGAACAAAAGCTTGCAGGTAATCAATGCGATCCACCATCTAGCTACTACTGTTTATTTCTGTTGAAGACGCATCCTTGATTACAATGGTTCCGCTCAAAACTAGTGGAAATGCGGGCTGGTTCACTAGATAGCACCAAGGTTCCAAGAATCCTGAATGGAACCAGAGCTAATAGTGGGCTCCAGAGTTCCAGGATCTCAACCGGAGAGTGAGTAAGCTAGTTTTATGTTTGTTGTTTCGCCACTTGTGTGTGTGTGTTTGTGTGATGGACGTCATGACAGCTCCCAAAAGTGAAGCCAAAACACCTCGATTGCCCCCCTGGTGGCTGGCTGCAGTATAGGTCAGAAACCCCGCCCCCCTCCATGTTAGCGGATGGGACATGGGCCAAACTGAAAAATCAACGTACACGTCAAATAAAATGTTCCCAAAGATGGTTTCTGTCATTTTAGGTAGTTCTTATCAAGTGTTCATTTTTCTGATAAGTTTGGTTTGAATTAGTTATCTGATGCTATAAAAAGGGGGTGTGACGTCATGATTGACAATTTGTGATGTGCTCGCAATTGGTTTGGGCGGGTGTATGGGCGGAGCCACGGATCACTACTGCACAGACTCTGGCTCCAAATGACGTCACCAGCAGAAGATGGCAGCACCTGTATCCGGGATATTTTGGCTTCATTTTTGTACAGTGGGAGGAAGTGGAGATGCGTCGGCCATCTTTATATACAGTCTGTGGTGTGCACACAAAAGTTCTACCTGGAAATGAAATCCAGCTACAATATTCAGTGTCATGCTGTACAGATGGTTTGGTCTGTTCTGGACCAGGCTGCAGCTCACTCTCTGGGGAAGATGGAAAACTGAAAGGAAATAAATACTCTACTTTCAGTTTACTGTTTCTATTTAACTCAAAGTAAATAAATCATTTAAAATTTATCAAGATGTTTTGTTGTTTGCATTTCATTTAGTCTCAGCATTAGTATAAGTATTGTTGTATCTCTGCTATGTAATGGGTGTAAAAGGTGCTACTTTGTGATGTTGACTGAACTCAAGCAACAAATAAAACGCGTTAAACTGACTCAGTTTTGGACAGCACTTGTGTCTTAAGATCTCCATCACAATTAATTAGAGTTACTACTTTGAATGTCGCCAACACACAGACTGTGATTTCAACTGTGTGTTTGCAACCAGGCAAACTATTTCAAGGAGAGACTTTTTTTTATTTTGGTGACAAACTAGGAAGCATATTGGGTACACCGTCACTAAAAAACTCCTCCCTTCCTTTATCTCCAATTCACAATGAGGGGCAGTTCAGAACGACTCGTTCAAATGGTGAAATTTCATCACGTTAACACAGACATCCCTGTAATATACACTGTTTCACTGATTCAACTTTATGGTCATGTTGGAGGATGTAGTGTGTTCTGATGGTCAGTTTCCATACAAACATGCAGCCCAAAGTGCTTCACAGAGCAAGGATAAAACACAGACAAAAAAAGTAAAAAAATAAAAACAAATAGAATTTTGCAAGACTAAAAATTACAATAAAATGTTCAAAACAGATAAGTCAATAAAATAAGTGAACACAAGAGATAAAAACAGTATTAAAACCCAATGATTAAGACTTAGGCAACAAACGAGGAGGTGTTACAATTTGCCATGGGAGCAGCAGGAGAAGGACCCAAACACAGACAGGCATGGAGACTGTATAAATAGGGAAGGGCTAATGATGGAATCAGGGGTAGGTGTGCAAAGGAAGCAGGTGAGGCCAATCAACAGACAATCAAGACTAGGGGAGACAGGAGGGCAGGAACACACTGGAAACAAGACAGACAAGACTAATATATTATTCAGAATAAAACAGGAAACCAAACAAAGACTGGATCATAACAGGAGGCACCTTAAGTAAAAACCAGACTAAACAGATATGTCTTAAGGTTAAGTGTGTGTGAGTACCATCCATATCTTTGGAGCTTGATGTCATTGTTATCTGCACTGTTTTTCAGTATTTGAATATGCATGATTATTGTACACATTTATGGCACTATATCGGGTCTATTATAACTACGATGTATGAAAAAGCTGGTACAGGACACTAGCCAGCGTCACCTATATCAGTAATAATAATATAATATAATATACAATACTCTAAAAGGGACCCTTACTTTTACTTTTCATAATTTAAGTACATTTAGCTTATCATTCTGTACTTTTACTTTAAAGTTTTCCATGAAGGACTTTTATTTGTAGGAATGGAGTTTTTTACACTGTGGTACCAACATTGCTCTCACTATAAACTAAATTTACAAAATGGAAATATCACCCTGAACAGTAACTATGCAGTAGTGGCCTGACAGCTACAGCAGATGGCGCAACAAGACAAAGTGGCGTCAGGAGAGAGCGAGAGAGAGAGCGAGAGAGAGAGAGAGAGAGAGAGAGAGAGAGAGAGAGAGAGCGGGAGAAGGAGCGAGACAAGAGAGAGTCTGTTCTCCACACTAACGCACCTTAGCATCCTGGTTCTCCGGCTATGCACCTGCAACCTCTCCTTGCAGTCCTCCTCCTCCCCCTCCTCCTACTGTCCTCCTCGCCGGCTGTCGGACAGCGGTAGTGCGCACTGGAGCAGCGGGAGTGCGCAAGGCGGCCGGCATGCACCTGGAGAGAAACCACCCCACCAAGCCGTGCAAGGGCTCAGCCGGAGACACAGCAGCATGCAGACCGATGCTCTAACAGCAGGGATATAGCAGCAGAGCACCGGGCGGATATCGGAGCTGCAGCATGGGCGTGGGAGAGAGGCACAGCCGAAATGAAAGCGATGTAATTCCACGGACATAAGAAGGGTGGGTGGGGGGAACCCAAGTAGCTTTTGGATCAGTGTGGTTTGGTGTCTTGTTCTCTGACATTCACCAGACACCGTACTTTTTTTTTCTTTTTCTGTCAACCTCCACTGGAGTTTAAAAGGATGGAGAAGGGCGCACAGCAGCAGCAGCAGCCGCAGCTGTCCAAAAGCGCAGAGAGTCCGGCAGAGGACATCTCCAAAATAAACGACGAGGAGCTGCTGAAGTGGGGCAAAGAGGAGCTGGTGCGGCGGCTGAGGCGGGCGGAGGCAGAGAAGAGGGGCGTCATCGTGGAGCACGGCAATCTCATGCGGGAGGTGAACCGGAGACTCCAGCAGCACCTGAACGAGATACGGAGTTTGAAGGTAAGATGGGTGGGGGGCCGGGGAGCCAGGTTGTACCTGGGGTTTCATACCGGTGTGTAGGCTGTAGCCTAATAATGGGCATGCTGATTTGGAGCTGTTGGAGAGGAAGCCTTCTGAGATATGGCCAGATTTACATGATAGTCAGTTGAGGGCAAAATGGTCACTAAATAATCAAGGATATAAAATCATTAAACCTGTTGCATATGGGATAGACAGAATGCTGGATGCAACTGTAAATTAATTTTCAATATATTCATTAGGCCCTACATATAAAATGTAATTTGGATTAACCCTTTGTGCAAAAATTTTGTGCAAAAATACGCAAATGTTTGCTGGTGTAGACATAAAAAGATGAAACACTGATCATGTAGAGAATATTCCCAGTTCTATAACATCAGGTTGTTTAACCTTAATCAAGAAGTCGATTAATCGATTAGTTAATCGGCAATTATTTTAATTTTCAGTCATTTTTTAAGCAAAAATGCCAAATTTTCTCTGTTTCCAGCTTCTCCAACGTGAAGATTTTCTGCTTTTCTCTGTTTTATCTCATTGTGAGAGTAACATTCAAGTATGTCTCAAGCACTTTCAAGGTACCTAAACCAAAAATTTCCAGACTCTCAAAGCCTTTATCATCACATCTAAATAGTTACTATAAATGCCAGGAGACAAACAAACAAATGTGACGACGGATCGTTTCATTTGAAATATTAAAAGATGTTTGGTTTACATGAGTGATTGTGTCAGTGAAAATCAAGCATTTTTCAAGGACTATATTTGAATTCAAGCATATTCCTAACCTTTAAAACATAACGGTTAAATTAAACATTATATTAAAAATGTAACATTTTCCAAACTTTCAAGACTTTGTACGAAGCCTGGAACTGAATATCTTTGGGCTTTTGACTGTTGGTCGCACAAAACAAGTGATTTAAAGACGTTACCTTTGACACTAAACGATCAATCAAGAATAAATTGGCAGACAAACTGATAATAAAAACAATCAATAGTTGCAGCCCTAATTTCATTATTGGTGAATCTGGCAGTTGTTTTCTCGACGAACTGATTCATTGTTTTGCCTCTAAACGTCAGAAAATGGTGAAAAAAGCCCGAAACAATTTCCTGAAGCTGAATGGGACATTTTCTTCTTTTTGCTTAAAAAGCAACTCAAACGATTATCAAAATAGTTGCTTAATTTTTGATCGATCAACTAAGCGTTTCAGCTTTACAAGAAACACCTCACATACACAAGTGCATGATGGGAACTTTCTTCTTAATCCCAGCAGAAATGTGCACGTTATCCCTCACTGTGCTGCTCTGTGTGTGTGCTTCTGTTCCTGTATGTGTGCACCTATGTAAACCAGGACGTGAACCAGAAACTGCAGGAGGACAACCAGGAGCTGCGGGACCTGTGCTGCTTCCTGGACGACGACCGGCAGAAGGGGAAGCGGGTGTCGCGGGAGTGGCAGCGTCTGGGCCGCTACAGTGCCAGCCTGATGAGGAAGGAGGTGGCCATCTACCTGCAGAAGCTGAAGGAACTGGAGCAGCGGCAGGTGGAGGTCATCCGGGAGAACCTGGAGCTCAAGGAGGTGTGCCTCATGCTGGAGGAGGAGAGGGCTGCAGCTGTGGTTGGAGGGGGTGCAGGGGGTGGTGTGGGCGGACAGGGAGGCCCTGGCCGCAGGAGCTCCATCGACAGTCAGAGCAGCTTGTCTCAGCTGGGTGGAGGCGTCCCAGCACCTGGCCTGCTGCGGGATGTCGGCGATGGGAGCAGCTCCTCCAGCGCAGGGAGTACGGATAGCCCTGATAATCCCCACCTCAAACCCCCTCCCCCGGGCTCCAATGCTAGCCCTGGATCAGGGTCAAGATGTGTCTCCTCAGAGCACCCCCACAAACCAGGAGACGCGTGTGAAGCCACAGGCAGAAGGCACAGTTCCACCCCAGAGTACCACACCTTCCCCCAGTCCTGCCGCCCTCGCGGAGGGTCCCTCACCAACCTGGAGCCTCGTGGCCTTCGGGGACACAGCCCGGAGAAACACAGCAAGTCTCCCACCAGGCTACCATGTGACTCCCACCCCAAACCCTGCAGCTCTGACCTACTAGCCCAGAAACAGCTATTGATGTCAGGGCAGGCATCACCAGGTTGTGGGAAGGGCTCAGCCAAGTCCAGCCCAGAGCTGAGTCAGAGACACCGGCCACTTAACGCGGCGGGGGCAGGCTGTGGGAGTCCTGAGGCCAAGCAGGCAGGGATGGGGACGCCTGAGCACCTGAGGAAAGGGCGGGTGATTGTGGGTAGTCCAGAGTCTATACGGCACCACCATCACTATCAGCACAGCCCCGGGGTGGAGCACGGCAAGGGGAGGTATAGCAGTGGCTCCCCTGGCAGGGACGGGGGTCAGAGGAGGGCAGCGGGAGAGGAGCTGGCCCCCCACCACCAGAGTCTGTACAACGGTAGGCACAGGGTAACTCTTATCTTGTATTTCAATTCATAACCCATTCATGAGCCATAAAAAAGAACGTTACTAAATTCACATAACGCTACACCAGACCATTGGTTTAAAAAGATCTGGTCTGATTGAGGCAGTGGGATCTGGCTTTGAAATGATGGATGTTAGGCTGTTTATAACACTGTTCATCACAGACAGAGATTTATTAT
This sequence comes from Maccullochella peelii, assembly GCA_002120245.1. NCBI lineage: Eukaryota > Metazoa > Chordata > Actinopteri > Centrarchiformes > Percichthyidae > Maccullochella > Maccullochella peelii. The sequence goes on along the minus strand of LKNJ01004714.1, from coordinate 46,135 downwards.
AGAACCCATTTTACCTTGTCGTCTATTGGGAAAATGTACCTTAAATGATTCTTTGATCAAAGGCTTTTTTTTAGTTCTGATATTTAACCTGGGTCTTATTCTCATAATTGTGGTCATTCTGACTATTGAGCCCTACAGAAGCAGTGAAGTTGAGAAAAAAGGAAATAGTTTTCAGATAGAACCCACACAATAGCTAGTCTACCTTTGGATGATCTTCACTGAATGCTCAGTGAAACTGCAGTATCTACTCAGCTTTCTTATCCATTTTAACTAGTTTGTTTAAGAAAATGAACTTTTTTGTTTGATTAATATTTACAGTGCATAGCTTATAGGAATCAAGTTTGTCTGTGTTTGGCTTTCTGTCTGTTTCTATCTGTCCGTTACCTTGTGAGGCAGCTGGAATCGCGAGATCACGCGAGAATCCATCTTGCCAGGCTTGAAGTTATGTGCTTGTGTCCGAACCAATCAGTGTCCTATGAGGAACTACTGGCAGCTACGGGCGTGGTTTAGGTCTGATGACTGTGACTGTTCGTTCGAAAACAACAATGAGAGGTTAGCGTAGATGCTGCTATAGCATCGGTTCTATCAGAACTGGAGAGTATTTCTTCATTGAAAGGAGAGCAAAGAACGGCACTGAAGGCTCTTCTAGATGGAAAAGATGTTTTCGCTCTTCTCCCGACTGGCTTTAATACATTTAAGTAAGTGATTTAAAGGTAGCTTAACCATCAAATCACATGAAATTCACTAGAGTAAAAAAAAAATGAGATGGCAGCTACTGAGATCTGCTAAGCTAGCTATCGTTAGCAGGAGTTTAGCCGTTTTTTTACTCTTCTCCATCTGTAGATGGTTTTAGCACCTGGTCAGAGCTGGTTACGCTCTGTCCCTCTTCCTTGCAACACATGACATGCATCGACGCAGCCGATAGGCAGAGTCGGGGAGAGAGAGAGAGTTTTCTTATTAGTTAGCTGACCGGCTGCTAGCTGTAGCTAATATTTACTGTACAGGTATGAAGGTGCTATCTTCTCATCTCTCTGGTTTTAATACAAAAATTGAAACTGTTGAACTTGAGAGTTCATTCTTTTCTGTGGAAATAATAGTTTGACTAAATAATGTTAACTCAAGGTCCAGTTATTAGCTTTTTCCAGTGCTTTCAACTGCATCTCGCATCAGTGGTGTTTGCATATAGTCACTGGCTTTGGCTCAGACCGTTGTGTTAAGCCACAGTCATAGATGACCTTGGGTTTTAATCTACGGGAGAAAACACAAGGTGAGGTTCACCCACACAAAGAGCTCAACTAAGCTTAGGCCCAGCTTATGAGCCAGACTGACAATCGCACACACGCAGAGCTCATGTGGATTCACTGGCTCTGGCAATAAGAGAGCGAGGGAGATGTGTACTCATCTGTTTGTGTTTGTAAGCAGGGGAACGTGGGTGATGCAACTCTCCAGGGTGTGTGGGTTACATAGGTACGCTAGAGGTGTGTTCATGGCCAAGATGCACACACGTATGCACACACATGCACACCTCTGTGAGAAACAGAAGTGACAGCAGAGAGAGAGACAGTATATAAAAACACAAGCGAGAGACAGTTTTGAATGTGTTTTTTTTTTTTTTATGTGTGTACACATGTATTCAAAAAGTCAGGCCGACACAAACATGTAGTGTGTGTGTGTGTGTTTGTGTGAGCTGTCTCAAAGCCGTCCACTCATTTTAATTAGCTCACATTTGACAGTTGCTCAACTCTTCTGAAGTGTTCACACTGATTTTTCCCCACATGCACACTATAAAAAGGCTGCTTTTGGGCCGCAGAGGACACGTGTTGTGCTTTGAAGCAACAGAGGAGATGTGAAATAAATTTGTGTGGCTTCTAAGCCTGACTTAATTTTGCTGCCATTAAATATTCCAAAGTGCTCCCTTGTGGTGTTTCTGGTATAGTTCTTTCTCTCTGTTTATGTGTTTTTGAGCGTTTACTTTGAGTGTGACAACTGTGACCGAATTAATGTGTTGTGTCCAGGGACACAGTGGAGGGTAAAACCGCCTCAACTCACTTTCCCCATCTTTTGAACTAAGGAGCATTATTTAATTCAGGGCATTTTTTTGGGGTTGTTATCACACAGGAGGCTGTTAGTATTCAAGGTGTTTGGGAGGAGCACTTGCGTCTGTAAGAGCCAGGCTCTGTGTATTTCTTTCTTCATGCAGGGCTTTCTTTGTGTGAGTTGTCATTGGTTGTTCATGTGTAATGCTTTTTGCAGTATGCAGTGCTTAGAGGAGCTACTACACTGCAGAGCCCCAGAGCCCTGCGTAAGGGAAATCCAGGGGGAAGAGTCAAACATACATTAAGCAGCTGCTGGCTGTACTGTAGCACAGTACATCCACATGACAGGAAGATATTAGGTGTTTTCATACTAAACAGTTCTGGGGACTCCCTGATGCCCTCTTTCCACCAAATTAGCTCTGGTTCTTGAACCGGTTCCGTTCAGGATTCTTGGAACCTTGGTGGTATCTAGCAAACCAGTCCGCGTTTCCACCAGTTTTGAGTGGAACCATTGTGCATTGCAATTCAATTCAATTCAGTTTTATTTATATAGCGCCATATCATAACAAAGTTATCTCAGGGCACTTTGTCATAAAGAGCAGGTCTAGACCGACTCCTTATGTTTACAGAGACCCAACAATTCCCACCAAGAGCAAGCACAAGCAACAGTGGCAAGAGGAAAAACTCCCTTTTAACAGGAGGAAACCTCGAGCAGAACCAGAACCAGGCTCTGGGTGGGCGGTCATCTGCCTCGACCGGTTGGGTTGAGAGAGAGGGGAGGGAGAGAGAGAGAGAGAGAGAGAGAGAGCCTGGTTCTCTCTCTCTCTCTCTCTCTCTCTCCCCTCAATGTAAAAAAAAATTGACATTGACGGTTTACATTTTTCAGAAAAAAAAGCATTAGTCACATTAATAATCTTGGAAACTTTGGGAATTTTGGAGAGCACTTCCAGAGCCAGTGCAAAAACCAGTTTATCTTGGCCGGGGGAGTCAAAACGGGTCGAAAGGGGAGCATTGCACAATGCACAACGGAAGTAAACAGTAGGAGCAAGATGGGGGATTGCATTGATTACCTGCAAGCTTTTGTTCTATTATTACTATTAATGATAAGAAGGCATAGAAGACTATTACCATAGTAGACCATAGACCATTGTTGCCTTCTCCATCCTCTCTTTCCAACCTATAGAGTATGTCACGCCCACCACAGTTCACACTTCAGGTCAAGGGAAACCTGCTTTCTTTTGGTTCCAATTGGGAACCAACTTTTCAGGCTCCAAACCAATTTATTTTTGGTTGAAATACTCCGAACGGTTCAAAACAGGTATCTTTAAAATACAGCTAACTTGCAAGATGTTACTTTGTGTAGCATAGCAACTGGAATGATACTTGTATGTATAATGCTCTTTGCACCCTTGAAACACTACTAACACTAAAGGCTCCCCGCTGGAGGTTATAGCTGAGCCGTCTTTGTATTTCCTGCTGCATCACAGGCTGTGTCTGTATCTGATGCTGCCTGCTGAAACGTGAGCGTGCCGGCGCTGTACCATGGTAGTCCGGCAACAGTAATGATTTCTATTGTGCTGAGTGGAAGCGCTCTATATTACAGCTGAGGCCATGGGAAATAGCTTTGTACCTTGCAAAGGATCCCTGACTCAGCTGCTACCAGGAAACAATAGTAGCTGGATGTACTGTACCGTAAGCCGAGATGATGCATACATATACATCTTAATACTTTGCTTTTAGGACAAGTTAAAATTGAGTAAATCCCCAGCTCTCCTGAGTTTTGTAGCACTCCGTAGGATTCTTCGAAGAAAAGGAAAAAAAATGCATAGATCAGCAAATGACTGACTGTTACTGACGTGGAGAACAATTTGGATTTAAATGGTTTCATTCAGAAGTTGGACATCATAGGGAGCTGACATTTTGGCTGTAGAGGACAAAATTAACACATTCAGGAACACTTGTGGGTGGCAGAAACATGAAACTTAATTGTGTATGAAAACTTAAGATGTGTCACTCGCCATAACTTGGCTTCAGTGAGTTTTTATTATTGTAATGGTGCAGACATTCCCAGAAAGCTCTTTAGAAGCCATTTATAAACTGTGAAATCATCAAAGCACTTTGCTATAGCTGAGGGTTTAGTGAACGAATGCTTCTGGCTTTATGCTGTCTGACTGCCCACATCTCCTGTTCGTTCTCTGCTTTCTCACCTCATCTTCAGTGTGTCTTTTTGCTACTGAATAGAAAACTCATTTCAATCAATGTCTTCCTCGCTTGCTTCTCCACTGCGTTCAGAGTGGAAAAACAGTGGTTTATTAGGAAAAGACAAAATCTCAGTTAGGTGGTCATTCCCCCTCTTTGAAACCAAAAGAATCAATAGAAACTACTTCCTCTCTCACATCTGTACTCTTGTTTTGTCTTGCACTAACACGGAACAGACAACAAGACCAGATTGGGTTGATCTTGTCATGTCATGAGCACAAGTGTGGAGTTAACACACTTTATTAATTTCTCACTTACTGGTCCACTTTCTCCTGGTCGCATCCGAACCGACATCAGCAAAGGACAATGAGTACACAAGAAGCAAGTTGCTCCAAGCTGTTACAGTTGTTAGTATTAAATGATGCAGTAAATGTTTAGTAAGTACTGTCTTCCCTATGGTGAAATTATTTTAGAACCACGGATTGCTTTTACTTATTTTGTATTAGTTGTGCAAGACATTGCCTCGCGAGTCTTTTTGTTTTTGTGTGTTTTGGACTGATACCTGGGACGGTTCTAGGTTCAGTGGAGATCTGGGGCTTAGCCCTGAAATCTTTGAATGAGTTTGGAGTCGTGCATGTATCGATAAATGTTGCAATATAAATAAGTGCTATATGAATAAACACTTCTTATTATTCTCACTTCAAACACACATTTAACATGTGAAACCAATTCAAACAAAGCTATATTTTAAACAATGTGTAAGAAACTCATCTAAGTCTGAGAGTAATTATTCGCACATCAAACAGCGTCAATGAAAACACCTGCGCACTCACTCCATGCCGCAAAATGACAACGTTTGACTCCTACTTGGCTCTTCGTCCGGTCAGAATGTTTTGTTTGTATTTTCACACTCCAGACTGTCACAGTTTGAGATCAAAGATTTTCTCTAAAATTAAAGAATAAAAATGGTGGTAGTATCATGATGGTTCTCCTTATATATACAGAGCCATCATAATACTATACTTTTTATTTTTTATTTTAGAGAAAATGTATATGTATATATAATCTGATAAAAAATAAAACATATATAATATATATATAATTTTCTAAACTTATAGATGGGTGTTCAAGACCCAATTTATATAATATCTTTTTGAACGTAAGTGATGTAGATTCTGATATATGAGATGATGAATCTGATAAAATGTTTAAATATAAGATATATGTTTGATATTTTGAAGTATGGCTTTTGTATTATTACTTACTTTGATTTTCTCTATGTACCTTTTTCTATGTACTTTACTGAATTGTTCATTGTTTCTGGATGTTTATCGCCCTGGCCCGGTTTGGATGGTTAACCACACCTGCCATCATAGAGCTTGTCAGACTGTTGCTGGGTCTGGTTTCTCACACGTGCAGATTTGCACATTTTATTCAGTTTTATTTGGTCCGAATATTAATCTATTTGACTTCTGGACTGTTGGTCAGGTAAAAGAAGCAATGTGAAGATGTCAACTTGGGTTTTAGGAGCCTGTGATGGACAGTTTTCACATTTTATAGATAAAACAATTAATCGATAAAACAAAAACTGAATGCAAATACTGATAAAAAAAGAATCATTAGTTTCCCCACCTTGGTTCTTTAATATGTTCTGTAATGCTGAATGCTCTCCACTACACATTCTTTCTCATTTTTATTCTCAGTGCTTCTCTCTGCAGCCTGTAGCTTTCCACTGCTCTTCCCAGACCCCAGCCTCATCATCTTCCTCGACTTGATCCATCTCCTCGACCCCTCATTCATTCTACTTTCATTTTCTTCCTGTTAACATCCGTCTGGCCCGTGCCTCTGGATCGTACCAGCATGTAATACCTATTCTTTGCAGCTCTCCACCTCTTGTTGCTGTCCCGCACACAGCCAGTGTAAATCTTCATTAAGCTGCCTCCATCAAAGGTCAGCACTTTTACAAATTGAGGTCATTAACTTCAATGGTCTCTCTGCACTGCTGCCTTAGCGCACTAAATAATTGAAAAGGCTCTATTTGGTTTTCCCTTTATAGTAGTACTGGTAGTATCAATACATGCTGTTTCCAAAACTAATGTGGCCCTCAGGCTGTCTGCTTGGGTTTGACTGGGCTTGAGTTGAAGGTTGTCCCTCATGAGATACCTGTGCATCGTCACATATGATTTAGGATGGATGTACAGTAGGGCTGCCGCCTGAAAGTCAAAGATTCGAGTCTTCAGTCAGAGACCCCCTCAGTCGACTGAGATTCTTCAAGTTGAAGTAACTGCAGAGTGAGTGCTCCTCGCTTTAACGCTGCTCTCCGGGTTAAAATCATTCCGTTATGTCAAGTCGTCCTGTCCGCACGGGGAAGTGAGTGAGACGGAGGCAGCTGCCCGTGGTGAATTTACAGCTCACAACAACTTCATATGATATAATCTGTGGCCATTGTTTGATATCTAGTGTTGTCAAAAAATGTTGGTGCACATTTCCGATCCGTCCTTAGCATAGTTAGCACGCATTAACTCAGAGGGCTAACTTGGCTTGTTTACTATATTACGTGAAGTCGCTGTCACCCTGAACTCTTATGGCACAGTGAATGGGCCAAACCCCGTTCAAAATTCTAGCAGTTCAATAAAGTGTTGCTTGATAGTCTATAGCTGTATGTAGAAATAGTCAAATATTCGTAAAAGCCAAATCCAAATCGACAGACAAAATTCTGAGTTGGGTACACCCCTAATGTACAGTGTAATGCACAACAGAATGATTATTTTGTGCTTTTAAGAGTTACAGTACTGAGTTTTCTACAATGGCCCATTCACTGTGCCATAAGAGTCTAGCCACAAATCTAGCGACCTTTTGGTCAACCTTAAAGGGTAATCCCTACAGAGATAGACCTTTTTGTTAAAGAGTAAGATCCTTGTTTAACCAGAAACAGAAGTCTCTATCTGAAATCTTGGGAGAGGTGAGTTGTTGCAGGAAGACAACGGAGGATCTTGCTCTTTAACAAACGGTCTGTCTCTGTAGGGATCCTTTCCATAATGTTGTCAGACACTTAGAATAATAGTCTGAGCCTGTCAGTGGCAAAAACAAGCACTTTTAGTGAACGCACTTTGATGTTTGCAGTTGCCCATAAAATGTAGACCTAAACCAATGTTTGAGTCATGTTCTAGTCTTGCTGCATTTTAAACCAAAAAAAATGTCTGTCAAATCATGAATTGTCCCCTAGCTTAAAAAATAAAGACTCGAAAATCTAGTATCTGTTGAGTTGTAGTCATAACTGATAGCAAAAATGCCCTAAGCAACTTTTAAGTCCCTAATGACTCGAGCCCCAAAAACACAGGATCATTTCCCATAATGCAGCTTGATTGCATTAAGAAAAATGACCTATGGGAAATGATTGCATTTCTGTTAGTATTCCTTCCCTACCTGGTAAACCCCCACGTCTTTCAAACTTTCAAACACCTCAAGTTTGTAGCACAGGCTTTCAGATGTACATTTATAATCTCTATAAAAGTTTGTCTGCATTTGGGTCCTTTCCCTGCTGCCTGAACTACCCACCTTAACAACGGTGTTTTGCAGTGGTCCTTCCAAGAGAAGCATAACTTTACGTTAGATTAATTTTGCTGTCACAAGCAGTGTTGGGGGTAAAGTTACAAAAGTAAAGTGTTACAGTAATATATTACTTTTAGCAGTAATGAAGTAATATAATGCGTTGCTAATAGGATTTCGGTAATATTACATTTACCATGTCAAGTAACCCGTTACCATCCGAAATTAAGTGCTTATTGTTTTTTTGTAAGAATTCATCCACACTGCACCACTTCAGCCACTGCACCACCAGAAAAAAATCACCCAAAGAATTTCCTGTTGCTGAAATTTGATGGCTGAGAGTCAGACTCATAATTTAGCAGACTTTGATCCGGAGGAGCGCCCCGGAGGAGAGCCTACAGCCTACAATACCGCCCACCACTGGGTTTGTAATGAACTGCACTAAACTTGAGTTCCTGTGCTCTGATTACATGTTATGAAACCCTCTTCCATTTTGTAATGCCTAGTCCCACTTATGTGGTTATTTTGCTGAAAGTAACGCAAAAGTAGTATAATCAGTAATGCATTACTCTACACAGACAATAATATTGTAAAGTAACTTATTACTTTCAAATGAACTACTAATATGTAATATATTACATTTTGAAAGTAACTTGCCCAACACTGGTAACAAGACACTGGTTTGAGAAAGATATTTAGTATTTCTCTATTTGCTTGCTTCTCTTTGTGGTGAAGCTGTACTCTTGAGCCCAGCTGGTGGTGTTGCCATCCTGGGTGGATATGTGCTGAATCAGATGGGAAGCTCATTAGGCTCTGTACACAGCCAGAACCCAGAGCAGGCTCCAGTACAAATGACTGTTAATTCGGGAGAACGTCTTTGTTCTCACAACACAAGATTCTCCTCGCTGCATTAGGAGCTCAACATCTCTCTTCATTGAAGCACAAGCATCACACACACACACACACACACATCAACATACAGTAACATACGCTCCATAAACATTACGCATTGACACACATAAGCACATGCTCACACATACAGGATAATATACACACACTCCTATGCTGGTGTACTCATCAGCCGCATTCACACACACTCACACACTCTAACATGTATTCCTCAGGGGGGGGAAAGCACTGTATCAAAGTCCAGGGTGCTCATTAGACGTGTTAGGATGTGATAGCTTGTGACTCTCTTAAATCCAGATAATGATGCGGTCTGTGTCGAAATGCTCCATTCCTAGTTCTCTGAAGAAAGCACAGAATCTAAACCGTGCGCACGGACTTGTAAACCGATAGTACAGATTTACACGTGGCTCTATTTTTCTTTTCTCTCTCTTTAGCATTTTGTGTAAAAAAAAAAAAAAAAAAAAACAACCCCAAAAACATTCCTTTTTCTCAGTGTCATCATTCAGTCAAACAACACACAGGCGACAGACATACTATGCTGGAATCAGCGCAACATACAGTACTCTTTCCAGTGATAGCCGATTCTATCTTTTGAGTGTAAATGTCCGTAAATCTGGTTAGACATTATGTAAAAATGTGCTTCAGATCTTGCCTCAAGATCATCGTGTTTAGGTGTTTTTGTTCAGAATCAATAGTAGTCCCAAGGTTATAGTGCTAACTGGAACTGCTAGTAGCTACAGCAGGGAACATTTTCATTGCACAGATTTAGGAAGCTAACTCATAGAGAGGAGAAGTCCCTCTCCTTCCGGTGTCCCCCATGGGACCTTATTTCAGAAAACATATATACAGTAGTCAGCGGAGAGAGACAAATCATTCTTTTAACCTGTTTGAATTGTGCCACCATTTATACATATGATGTCTGTCAATTTAAAAGACAATTTTGCAAGTCAAGAAAGTCACAGTTTGTCGTAAAGATAGTAAAGTACCATTTAATTTTGTGTGAAACCGCTCAGTGAACTACATCTCTCATCTTGCATAATATACGTCACCAACATGGCCTTCGGTGTAACATTATCTTACGCGATGTGTACGTCAACACCAACATAGGAACCTGATTTTATCCAGCGACTTCCTGGTCCTTTTATCAGCCGGGAAGTGAAAGAACGAGCAAGACACAGAAAAACACCGGTATCGTAGCTTGAGTGGCTCTGGCTAGCTTATGGAGAGAGAAAGTTATGTGACTTTTGGGTGTGTAGTCTTTCTAATTACGTATTTTCACAGTAAAATTGACAAACATCATTTGTGTAATTTATGGAATAATTCAATTAATTCACTAAATGAATGTAATACACTTTTCCTATAATTCATACCAGTTTTCAATGTTCTTTTGAGGAATCTATTGGAAATGTATTGAAACCATCTAATTTGAAAGACAGACTTGTGAAAAAACAACTCTATAAACGAAGCCACAATGCTGCCATAAAAGGTAGCGTGGGTCATCTGTATTCTGTTGTGTCCTGCTGTTTAAGCCCTCAGTCTGTCAGTCAGTTAGCAGCATAAGTGGACAGAACCATGGTTTCCTATTATGCCCTCATGCCAGGTCAGGTTTTGTGGTTTCATGCTTTAAAGTGCGCTCGCTCACTCTCTCTCTCTCTCTCTCTCTCTGTCTCACACATACACACACATAGGGCTTAGGGGCTCCATGTAACAAGCTCGCACTGTTCAGATAAGCCAATTTAGGCAGTGCTGGTCTAATTGAATTTGTCTGCTCCAGACTGAAATGACTGTGATTTGTGAGGTGTGTGTGCGCATTTCTGTGTGTCGCTGCAGAACGTGAACCTCGGCTGCTTTGGTGTCAAACTGGAATGTAATTTGTGCCCTCCAGAGATCCTGACTGTAGGAAGGAAGGGGAGGGGGGGACGGAGCTGGCAGTGAGGCTCTGTGTTCGTCCATCTACACACTGACATTTTCCATCCACCTCGTCCGTCCTCCCTACACTCATCTGTCCTCCTCCTGTCATTTCCTTTCCTTTTCCATAGCTCTTTTTATAAAGGTCCATCTTCTCTTGTGGCACCTTCTTTTATCATATCTTATCATATCATATGTTAGTCTTAAATTTGGGTGTTATTTATTTATTTTTTCAATTTCAGACTAAAAAGTAGGGATGGGTATTGTTAGGATTTTATTGATACCAATATCGATACTGATACTGCTTATCGAATCCAATACTTATCAATACTCTTATTGATCCTAGTCTCCATAATTTGGTGAAAAAAAATATACATGAAAAGATGTGAAAATATTCAACACTTATTTTATTATTGCTCTTTTCTTTTTTTTTGCTGAAAAAAGTTCAGTTGATAGTGTGTCTCTGGAAGGGGGGTGGTAACTGGGGTTAAGGGCTGTGGTCTTCTCCCTACAGTTGAAAATATGAACAACCATAAGCAATACAAAATTAGTTATCTCTAGTTGTCTGGACAGCTCACACAAAAATTTAGGCTACCTAGCAGTTAGCGATTTATGCTATGCTAGCTACTGGCTAACGTTACAGAGCATACCTAAACCAACTGGACTCCACTGCAGTGAAGGGCTGTACATCTTTCACAATAAACTTGTTGACAGCCCTGTGACATTCTGCAGTTTTTTTCCTGTGTCATTTTCCCTCATCTAGCAATGGGGAATGGGTTGGACTTTGGTGTCTGACTTCTGCTATCCACTGACGAAGCTGACCGTCCTGACTGACTGTCCTGAGTTAATATCTACATGATAACCAGTGTTGACTTGACGAGGTCTCGACAGTCACATTTTCAGTTTGGCAAATCCCGTCTGCATCGGAGCCAAGAGGCTGAACTGTGGATGCAGGTGCAGCAGCCGCTTTGCTGAAGCAGTCAAAGTGTTTCATGAGGTTGCTGGTGTTACCCCCTTTACATGCAACTACCTTTTTATATATATTGCATCTAGCTGCATTTTCATTCAATTTAGTAAAGTGAGTCCACACTTTTGAGCTCTTTGCCCTGTCAGCCATGCCCGAGAGCACATTAAACACGGTTACGTAACATAATCGACTGACGCTGGCAGCTTTGTCATCATTAGGGGACGGTTATTGGACAGCTATTGGAATGAATTAATGTTACGTAAATAATGATAGCAGCACCGTTTGTCCAGGAGCTTATCAGTATTTTGGTTCTGACCAGTCAGGAACCGGTACCAATTTAGGACCGGTTCTCGATACCCATCCCTACTAAAAAGACTTAATGGGTTTAGGAGGTTTCTTAGCCAAGTTTAACATATTAGCCACTACAAGTGAACATGCAGTTGAAGAGAGTGGTATGCATAGCGAATGGGGTGGGGTGCCCCAAGAGCTCACATTTGCCCCTCTTAGGTCAAGTGCCACCCTAAAGGCAAAAGTGTTTCTAGCTGTTCCAAATGGCCACACTCACTCCAATAATCACTTGTTGCACTCGTTTGTACACATGAAAAGTAACAGATATGGTCATGTTAAAGGGATAGTTCAACATTCTTGGTAATATGCTTATTAAATGAGAAGATATACCACTCTCATGTCTATACGCTAAATATGAAGCTTGAACCAGCAGCTTCTAGCTTAGTTTAGCATAAAGACTGAAAACATGGGGAAGACCCATCTACCAGCTCACTGACTGGCAACCTCATGATGATGACGAGATGATAGTAAGCCCTTGTACCAATGCAGCTTGTTGCTTTTACACTTCGTTTTTTGTACGAATTAAGCAGTAGGGAGTTTTAGAGGTGCTGGTGAGCTGCATCACTGCTGGGTGTGACTGGCTATTTCCCCTCTAAACGTTTTTATATAGTTTCATTGAAATAACAGTTTGAGGCCCAATTAGGTCCAAGTATCCAATATTCCACAAAAAAGCAAAGATTTGAGAAAAGCCCAAACATTTTATACAGATTTGTATAGCAGAACTTTGTTTTTCTTTCCTACAGCATTAATCATCTCATGACCTCTCAAATTTATCTTGTGACACTTTGGAGGGGCTTGACCCCCAGGTAAAGAACCACTGGACTAAACTACCTGAAGGTATAAAGTAGATAAACTAGCTCCCCCTTGACCATCTTCAGAAGTAAAATGCTGCTGGAGCTCCGGCTGCGAATTGTGCCCAAACACCTGTTCTAAAGGACGCAGGATGCAATTCAGTTGCGCTCACCATGGTGTGACTGACTTGCATAACTGGTCATGATTTGGTCCTCAGGCCAGTTCGGGGCAAGGCATTCCGCGATAACGTGTTGCTTCCGCAAGTCTTCACCAGTCACTCTCAAATGGGAGATGAATGATGCGATAGCGATACCTTCAACACTGACATTGTTGTCATGCACCGCATCAGCGGCGAACGGCTGGATATCAAGGGTTGACACCGTGTGTTCTACGGAACACCGTGCTCACTTACTTCATCATCCCCTTTCCTGGCCCTGCTCATCACTCCTTTCATGTCTGTCCTTAGCTAACGCACCTCCCTCTCATCCCCCTGTTTTATTGCCGTCATTAAAGTCTCCTAGAAACTGCAATAAGTTTAAGTAAGCCCCAATTTCTGTGGCCATTCATACAAAAGGTTGCACTTATGAAAGCCCAGCTCTTGGAAGCATTACAGTCATTTATATTTTTTACTTTCTGCCTCTGTCACTGGTTTGATTTCTGTCTGTTGCCTACAAACGCTGTAAAGCAGCATACCTCTAAGCCCAAGTCAGACGGTAAAATAAGGTCACCAGAAAGTACTGATTTATGAAGAAATGTTGGTTATTTCATTACATCCTTTCCTATCTAAAATTCCAGCAAATGGCTTAGAGGATTTGTGGCTCTTACATCACACCGGGGCAGTATCAGTTTGACAGCCGATTTAGGAAATGAGAAAGGCCTCTTTTGTCATCATTCATCTGCTAATGGGCCCAGAGTTAAACAGGCTGAATCCTCTACAATGGCCTATCTTGATTACCTTTACGACTGAGCGTAAAGTCCCAGAGACATGAACTGTTTCTATTCACACAGTTTCACTGATGTAGCGCAGTGTGGGTTTGAGTGACACAAGACCTGTGCTGTACCCTCGTGTTGTGCACAGTTGCAAAATTACCTTCATTAATGAATTCTTGGCTGTGTGTGTGTGTGTGGTATGTGTGTGTAGAGTGCATGCATTCTTGGTGCGCAGTTTGTTTGTTTAGGGTCAGGTATGGTGCTGACTGCAACAGATGGCCTGCATGCAAGTTTGTGTGTATATTACAGTGTCTGCGTGTGTTTCTATGTGTGTGTGTGACTGTGTGTGTGTGTGTGTGTGTGTGTGTGTGTGTGTGCCCTAGGTGCAATTGAAAACACAGCAGTTTTTGTTGGGCTCAGCTGGCCGGAGCTCACATTACTGTGCATAGGCAGAAAGTATCTTCATGGTGAGCTGAAAGTACACACACACACAAACACACAAAAAGTGAGTCAGTCATTTAGTTTCTGTCAAGGGAGCACATAATATATTACACTGATGCTGCTATTAATAAACATAAGCCACATACTTCTGCTTTTGGGCTGTTGCTGAAATAAACCTGAACAGAAACACATTTGGAGATGCTTTGACCGTTTGAACTGCTTAAGCACATCTCGCTTTACTTTGTCTGGTATTTAAAATGTTACATGTCGCATTTTAACATTACTAAGTAATTTTCATATTCAAGTGGGTTCATTAGTGTTATTACCACAAACAGATGGACAGCCATCACTGGACAGTTGGCAGCATGTACAGGTTGCTGAGAGTGAAGACAATATTAATGAAATTGAAGAGCTGAAAGGCTCAGTAGTCCTTTTCAGTGACACACATCTAACAAAGACATTTCCACTCACAACCTTCTGCTCACCGCAACTGCCACACTGAAAGTATGTAAGACACAGCAATTGTATGGCAGTAAAGCAGGCCTGTAATTACAGCTTTGCCTCCTCACAGTCTTGATCAGAGGCTTAGCAGATTTTAGTTTCTGCCTGTAAGTCGGGAGAAGATGAACCAGACAGTGATCAGAGAGTCCCAAAGCTGCACAGGGGACAGAGTGATAGACATCCTTTAATATTGTGTGGCAATGCTCCAGTGTGTTTTTATCCTTGTTGGGACACTTAATATGCAATGAGCAGGGGGTCTGGATGTTTGTGCATGTTAGTTATCTGGTCAGCCAGGTGTTGTAACGCCTCACTAACACAGGCCACAAGGTGGGACGTAAACAACGACGGTGAGTAAAACACTTTACAGTCTATGAAAATCGGTGACATCTGTTCACCATCCTTCATTTATGTAGAAGCAGATTCCGCCTCCCCTCGTTTTTCCCCGATAGCTCCATTAAGTGGTCCGCTCGGAGGAGTTGGAAGCCTGGCAGTAGATTTGAGGTACCTGGGATGTGCTCACCAAGCCAGTCTTTGGTGAAGTGCAGGGTAGCAGATCTGGAAAAGTCCATGTTTGCTCTGTTGAGAAGCAGCAGTTAGTCTCTTTTGTCGGCCAGAGAGTGAACATTCGCCAGATGTGTAGAAGGGAGAGCAGTTTTCCCGCAGTTTAACGAGTTTCCCCGTCTGCATCTCCTACAAATCCCATAGAGAGCTGCTGCTGCTCAGGCTAAACGCTCGGTAAAACTTTCCAGTTCAGTGTAAAACAGTGAAAAGGTTTGACAAGTGAATTGTTGGATGTTCAGAATTTCCTCCCTGGTGAATGTCTTCGGAAAGGGAGAGCTGAAGACTGAACAAAAAAATAAATAAAACAGAAAATGTACCAGCGAGCGCAACACCAAGGCTGCCATCCAGGACGTCATCTTAGAGCAAGGCAAATACAATGAAAGTGAATTCTTTTTGGGCTCCTCACAGCACTGGAAATTTGAAAAATTCTATATCAACATCTCTTTCCCAAAGCAGTGTTCCTGATGAGCTACACTAAACCATTGGTTACCAGTTTTCTTAAACCATGGCACCCCTTCATAGTAATTTTCTTCCCATGCTCACCCCATCCACACAACACTCACAAGTTTTAACTAAAATGACATAATGCACAGTAAAAAAAAAATGGAAATCTTGAAAATCTTGTGGCACTCTTAGCAAAATTCTCAAAGCACCCCAAGGTGCTGTGTCACCCCCTTTGGGAACCACTGCTTTAGATAATCCACAGACCCTGCTGTGAACAGAAATATGCTATGTAAATAAAATTGCCTTGCCGCACTTTCTACTAGAGAAGTAGTCCCAGTGAAAACTGTTGACAGTGAAGTATTATCTATCCATCTGTCTACAAAGGTTTTATAAATCTAATCCTCACTGTATGACAAGTAGGGTTGGAAAACGTCAACATTTAACCCCAATAACTGTGAGAATGACTAAACATTTAACATTATATACATTATAAACACACTTTTGTTAATTTTTGGTGGCTTTTTCGCCATATAATATATATATATATATATATATTTATATATGGGTTTATCAAAATTTAGGATAGAAACTGGCTTTATTTTGAGTGAGACTTTGATACAATCCATCACTCCTCATACATTCCTTTCAGACATACTCGCCAGCCAGTACATCAACAATGTCTGTCACATATCTTCAATTTAGTCACAAAGTTGCTTGGCTGTAATGACAAATCCTAAACAAAAGCTGCAATTAATGAGAACTTCATTACAATAGGGCTGTCACTTAAAAGAAAAGTTTGAATGAATGACAATAGATATATCTTTAGTATGAATTCAAACACAACCTCTGTAGCCTAATCCTTAGTCAGAGATGTATTTAAGTCCTAAACCATTGAGAGATTTATAGGCAAACAGCAGTACATGCAAGAAGTGAAAGAGTTAATAAAAAGCAAATACGTGTTCTGCAGTGGCATAATAACTACTCTCTGTTGTCAAGAGTGGATGTAAAAGTTGTCAAGAGTGGATTGAATATAATATAACAATACTAGTATACAGTGTAAGTAGTACTTCTGATTTTTATCATATAGATATGCTAAAACAGTTCAGGAACATATTCAACGTGTTGTTTTCATTGTGTTCTGTCACTGAATCAGAGAAAATACCAAGCAACATATCTGAAACAAGAGGCTCCATCTTACTTTCTCATTAGTGTCCATCTTTTCCTGTTTGAAAGACAGAGGCTGCTGTGCAAGGCTGTGGTGGAAAAAGAAATATGTGTCTTGGCAATTTGTTGGTTTTATGCTCAGGTTTTACTCCATTGTTTAACTACATGTAGCCATGCAGTGTACATATAATTTAGAAGTACATGGTCTCAAAACATTGGAAAAACAGCTACCTAGATTCATTTCTCTTGGTCCAGGGGAAGAATCCCTAAAATAGATAAAAAATAATTGCCAATATAATGATTCTGGTGCTGACCTTTTTCCCATAATGCATTCCTGTCTTGATGGGGTTGGGTTTTATCTGGATGATGAGCCCCCATCAATAAGGTTGAAGAGGATGGTCACAATGAATCACAAGATAGATCCCAAAATAATCAAATGATCCTAATTCACCAGCAATGGGAGATTTCTTTAAGGGCCTATGAGACAGCATGTCCCCCTGCCATCATAAAAATGATTGCTCTAAGTCGTGTTGTTATGACAGACAATGACTTTGTCCTCTAGAAAATGACAGCAGACAGAAAGATAAGAAGCTATCTTTGAATGGTGCAGTCGTGGCCGTACATAAAACAGCATTGCTGTGTCTAATTCAAGGGCTAAATGAGACACAAAGTCTGGATTTCTAGACTGAATATGTCACAGGGTTGACAAATGGAGTCTTGTTTTCTCTGAATTTGGAGGACACAACCAATGTATTGTAAATTGTTTTAAATGGTACTGGGAAATGGAAGTTATATGGATATATTTATCATTTCCCCAGTACACCGTTTACCAGTCCATCGTGTGTTGAAGATAAATGTCAGAACTCACACTTTAAACCTATCGTGGGACGTTTCCATGTTTCCCAGTGGTGTTAACACTTAGTTCGCCCTTTGAAAGCAACTTGGTGGTCATAAAAGTTGAAATGTTGGACTTCGTTTGGAGTTCAGTTTGTTGAGGCTATCCGCTTTGTTCTTTGTGTGGCTCAACAGCTTCCTTTGGGGAGGAGGCTCAACCTGACCCTTAGGTTCTCCAAAGTACCCACCTTTGCGATTGGCGTCCTTTGGAGAATCCAGAATGTTACTGTACTGATGCGAGTAGTGCTGAGGAAATGTACATTGCACTGAATTTCGAAAGACATTTGGAAAACATGAAGGAAGTGTTGAGCCTGCATCAATAGCAAATGAAAACACAGGAGGAGACTTCTTACAAAAATATGATGAAACCTACTTATAAAGCAGGGGAAATAAGGCCTGTCTGTTATATAGCCTGTTTCAAATAAAGACTTGCTTCTCTCTGCAGTTGAGGTAAATAAAGGCCCTGGCCAATATTTAATAGTTTACATTATGTTTTTAATAAGTATTTATAGCAGCACCCTGAACTGTAACTAAACGGGATGGTTTGATGTTCCAAGACAACGTCCACCCTCCAAAATTACTTCTGAGAAACTTTGCAAAATTAATGAAGCAGTAAGGCTCACTTAGCTTCAGGAGCTTGAGTTGTGAAGTGTGTGAAGATAAGTATTTGAATCCCAATTCAGTTTCAGTGATGAATGCAATGCTTGTGAAACTGTGATAATTGGACTCACTGGTATGGAAAATGAGTTGTGTGAATTATGTATCAATAAGCAGGAAAAAAGGGTCGATGCTGATCTAATATACTGTTGATGACTCCGGTACTAACCATATCCAATCTCTCTACCTTTTGTTTATTCATTCCTTTGATCGAGTCTCAATTTGTTTATAATTTGACTTAAAATCTGCTGCGGCAATGATATTTCCCCACAGGCGTCATTAAACTTACATCTCATCTAATCTCCACCATGTGGGTGTGTGTTCTGTCATCCAGCAGTGGTCTGTTAGGATGAAGGTCCAGCAGGGCAGTACGAAGGGAGAGTTCACTGGCTCTTATCCCAGTTTGAATTCCCTGTGGGGGGGGTTGGAACAGACGTTCATGACCCTCAATGCCAGCTAAGTCCCCGCAATCTGTTCCCCCGGCTAGAGACAAGTGGTATGTCTGTGTGTGTGTTTGATTGAAACCGGAAATCAAATTTGGTGTGTGTGTGTCAATATGGTACTGTACGTGTGTGTGTGTGTGTGGGGGCGGAAGTATGAGAACACATCGTCTAACTCCACCACTGAGGCTTTTGGATTGAATCTAACTGAACAGAGGACTGTGGGACGACTAACAATGTGTGTGTGACGTGTGTTGACAGGCTGACGCAGGCTCTGAGTGTGTGTGTGTTTGAAGAACAGTGAGCATTTACCTTGGTGATGTGTCATAACAGCTATGTGCCAAGCTGAAGGTCACTGCCTCTTTCAGGATCACTGTGAGTAACTCCCTCACTCACCCCTCCCTCCATCCTTTCTCTCTAGTATATCTGTGCTGCTTTCGCCCTCTCTCTTTCTTTTTAACCCCTTTGACCCGTTCCATACCACTCTTTTTGTCCGTATTCCACAACTTTCTCTCCCTTAAAACTCTCAATAAATAGACAAAAAAAAATTCTTGCAGTAAAAGCATTGGTCTTTTATTTATGTAAGATAAGACATTAGACAGATAAATAAGACACACACAGCTACATTATAGGCATACAGGTATACATACACTTTTGGACACTACTCGGGTGGCGCAGTTAATTGCGTCATTGCTGTCGCACAATTAAAACGTACCAGATCATCTGGTGAACCATCCATAATAAATACCGGCATGCATTTTTGTGATAAATACATGATATTATACTGAGTGTATTTTCCCAAATTAAATAAATACAAAGTACTTTGTGGCCGTTTGCATTCAACCTTGTGAAATAGTTCTGCTTAAAGGTCCATTTAAAGCAAGACTACGTTTTGCTATACTGCGGCCACTGTGGCCACAAGTGACAAGTATACAGTGTAACAGTAGCCTAAATAGAGAATATATATCTATCTATATCTCTGTCTGTTATACAGCAATGTCTATTTAAAATGAGCTAACATTAGTCACCATAAGCTACTGGTCATACCATACCAAGTAAAGCTGTAGCTGCAAAACTCCTGATTGTGCTGAATAGAGCAAGAGTGCATTTTATTTCCTATAAATTAAACTTTTCATATGTAAGAGTAAGATTCTGTTGTTTCCTCTTCCAGAAGTTACAGCCTCACTTTAATGGCTTTACTCAGTCAAGTTACTTACTCAGTTGACAACCGACGACTGAGCGTCCTCCATCAGCTGATAAATACTTTAAGATGCAGTTGAAAGCTCTGGAAAAGGCTAGCAAGTGGACTTTCAGTTAAGCTAGATGAAGCCAGCAATGTTACGTATTCCATGTTTGAAAAAATCTTTCATGTATTTATGGCTTCCAAATTGATTTCTGTTAATGCTTTGTCTTTGTTCTCTCATAATGAAACTAAATATAGTTCTATATAGATATAAGCTCAGACATGCTCTCACGTCGTCTTCCCTATCCAATTAACAACCATGGCACATATTGAGGGCACACGCACTTTAATAATAACTTCAACAGACCAAAGAGTGATAAGTTCAAGCCTGTTAGCATTTTAAACATTGATAGCATTGATTAAATATTTTCAAAAGGAGGTTTGAGGAGGGGAAAAAAAGTCAAAGTGCATTGGTTTTCGTAGCTTGCAGAGGCTTAACGGCTGCAGAAGTCTAAAAAAAATCACACGATTGGTTTCCTTCTGACAAAGGAACTCACCAGTTGATTACCACCTTACAGTATAATAGAACAGAGCCACAAAAAGGATGTACACTTTTGTACGTAGTAACAGTTTTGAATATATTTTGATTTTGGGCAACTTAGGGCAAGTCTTCCCAAAATCTATTTTACCAAATTGCCTGATGATAGAGAGTGGATTTAGAAAGTGGGATTCTACTTAGTGGATCATCTTGTTTAGATCAGGGGTTCTCAACCTTTTGTAACTTAAGGCCCCCCAACCAGAAGGTTGTTTAAAAATTTCTGAGGACCACCTTCCCAAATAAATGAGAAAAAAAACACAACATCCCTGGCACGGAGCTTCGAGGGTTTTAGCACCTCAGTTGACAGGATTTCACCCCATTCAACACACTGTGCTGCCATTATGAATCCAAATTTCATGTATTCAGGCTCATATTTCCTCCCCACACGCTTTGGAGATTTTACTGGCGCAGGGTTACCTCCCACATCACTTTTTCATTTAAAAAAACAATCCATTTTGTGTCACTGCATCCGAGGGAACGTTAGCTAGCTAACAGTGGCAAAACCCGTTTGTCTCAACCTGATGATGTGTCGTAATTGGCTGGTGATATTTAAACGTAACTGGTCGTTGAAATTATGCATTTTAATTTGACATTTTTCACGTATGTGAATCCTTAAGGACATTTAGATATAAAAATAACTAGCTTTGTAAATTACCCCTCCCCCCCCCAAAAAAAGTTTTAAAATTTTAATCTAACCATTTGGCAGTACCACTGCCTCTGTGGCCCACTAGCTGGCGCTCTTAGGCCCACCATTGGGCCTCAGCCCACTGGTTGAGAATAGCTGGTTTAGATGACATGGCCTTGAGGTGTGATCAGGAGCCCTCCTTTGGATATAAATGTACGGGAACATAATGTAACTGTCTTTCCCTTGACATCAAAGGGTTAAACACACCTGCATCCCCCTCAGAGATGGAGGCACAAACAGAGTGTGAGTGACAGGCAGAGACTGCGTTATGCACCTGTGTATGATTGTGTGTGTGTGTGTGTGAGTGTTGTTTATTCTCCAGGGTTTCAGACACTGCATAGCGTTAGGATATTTTTGATGCTGTGATTGGAGCCTGGCTGGAAACTGGAAGCTGTGAAACAGGGATGGTTGGGGGAGGGGTCCGCACACCTTTCGCTTCCTGTTCTCGCAGTCAGTGAGCTCGCCTGTTGTAGGTGTGTCAGTGCAACATACAAGATCGAATAAAACACATGCATAATTATAGTTTTTCTTCATAAAGGCAGATGCAACCACTGGGATACACATTGCAAGTAATTTTTTTACAGTGAGCTTACCAAGTCCTTCACCATTAAGAAAAATTAACACATTGAGGGCCCAATCACTCAAGGTGTAGCGAGCAAGCTTGAAAGTGAGAGCCCATGCCAGGAAGTATCCTTTTGGTGTTGCTAGGCAACTGTAAAGTCAGCTGTCAAACACATGTTCTTACTGGAACCCCTTCTTAGTTACGGGCAAAGATGTAAAACCCTCTCAGTGTCATAATCTAATGTTAACCACACTAAGGAATTACCTAACGTCAGAATCTCTAACATGTACCTAAATATAACCATTTCCAATTTGATGCCCAAACTTAACCATCTTATACTTAAAGCTGCACCAATCAATAATTTTAGATTAATAATTGATCAAATGACTATGTGTGATGTGAAAGGTGTCTCTTGTACAGGTGAACCCACAGAGAATTACCATCTGACTCTGCAGTTCGCCTCTCTCTACGGAGTGTCTTTCAGCTCACTGTTTTGGCTTTATGGGCCGCAACTTTACTGTTTTGGTTTAGTCTTAGCGCTCTCATCAAACTCATTTCCAGCAGCATCAGGCAGCAGTTTTCCCCATATTTATGTTTGTATGTACGGCGGCCTCTAGTGGCCGTAGTAATTATGATGGGAGCAAAGGCAGATGTCCGGTGAGGTAGTATAAAGAGTGACGACTAACCCAGAACTTTTACCCAGGAGACCGCTGTTCGTGTCCCGTGTGAACTCAAAAGTCAACCTTGACTTATTTTAACGTCACATAACTTAACTTACTAACGTACAAACTATGATCTTTTCCTGAACCTAACTAAGTATTTTGGTGCCTAAACCTAACCAAACTGCGAATGCTTCTCAACATTAACCACGTATTTATTATTGTTTCCATGACGACAAAGGTCCGGTATGTTGGTATGTCATTTTGGGAGTCACTGGCAAACGATCTATTATGTTGTTTTGGGAGCCATATCTCCTGCCACCAGTAGGGGCGCTAATTTAGGAAATGCTCCTGTGGGTTGTACTAGAGGTTAGGAACAAACCACCTATGTGGTCGTATGGGTTGGAGGACTTGTAACAACAAAAGAACCACAACAAGTACTGCAAAGCAACAAAGCTAAGACGTGGCCAGTTAAACAGACAAATCAATCCGGTGGAATAGCAGTTAGAGTACCATGCTAACATCATCCCTCAAACCACATTCATAGATGGTTAGGTGCATTTGCTATTGGGCACTTACTGACACAGATGTATTTTACACCTGATTATTGCTCACTATCCAACTCTATCCAGCCTGCTTTACTGTGCATATATGCACATGTATGTATCTGTTCATGAATACCCTGCAGAAACACAGTTGCTTTGTTGCAAATGGAGGGGAACCTTATCTAAGAACAATTAATTTGACAGTAGCATCAATGCAGAGGGAGACAGAGAGAAAGACAGACAGACAGATGTAGTGAATGCAGTATGTGGGAGTATGCTGGACAAGTGATGACACTCTAATTTCCTGCTGGTATGACATCATGCCTCTCAGTCTTACATTCCTATGGCTGTTACGTATGTAAATTTGTGTGTGTATTTAGGCTACTAAGAACAATAATGTGGCTAATGTTGTATCAAGCTAAACCTATATGAAATAAATCATGGTTCTAACTAGAACATTTGGAATAGGTGAAATCCAGTCTCAACCAATGGATTATTTTTGAGATCAGTTTGCCAGTTTGAGTATGATTCCAGAAGCCAGCATCCAGGAAGTGTGTCCATCATCAGTCACCCTCTCCTGTCAAAGTGTCCATCAGCAAATCCCCAGCAGATTATTAGTGCTTTCATTGCATGTCTTACTTAATTGCATCCAATAGAGTTCAGATTGAACGCAAAGCTAATTTTCGCCTTGCTTTATTTGCACAAATATGACCCCATACGACAGTTTGTGCAGTCTGCGTTTTTTTGTCAATGTACTGACTGTACAGGCATTACTGTAGCTGGAGCTGTTAGCGAACAGTGTACGCACGAACCATATGCGAGTGAAGTGTTCATGTGCTGTACTGAACTCCAACTTGTTCTGTTATTTTCCTCCAGTTTCTCTCCCTTCTTTTTATTGTCTCTGTAGATTCTGTAGACTCTGTAGAACCCTGGAATCAATTTAAATTGAAACATTTTCAACTCCTTTGGACACATCTTCTCCTTAATTTCCGCTGCCCAGATTGTGTCCATATCCACCTTTTTTATTGACTCTATATAATCGTGCCACCTCTAAAATGTGCTATTATCCTAAAATTATTCTTTTTACATTTTAAGCCTAAAGCAGAAAAAAATAATATGGAATTGCTTCTTTCACATCTTTTGGCAGTGGTTACATAAAGTTGTATTAGTTAGTTCACTCATAGTGAATGAGGACTAGGTGACAAATTAAAACAATAAATGATTTGGTGAAACTTAAAATGATTCTGATCTGGTCCCTTGATGCTTCAATTTTTCTGTCTGCATGTGTTTCCATGTAAACGTCAGAAAAAGTGCACATGACATGCGTCAAATTCACTCTACCTTCAACCTTGAATGCTTTAACATAATTGTAATATGAAAAAAACTCAACAAAGTCACTTGAGACACGGTATTATATCTAAATGGCATGTGTGTTGACAATATTTTGACGAGATTCTTGTTGTCACTTACACTAATGTATGATGAGTATCCGCGTCTTGTCACTTTGTCATTTTTTTACATTTTATTGTTAGTATGGGTTAAACAGACTAGATACAATGGGTAAATTAGTGAGCTTTAAAGGTGTTGGTAGGTGTTTTTTCTTTTTCACCTTGGACGAAGGCAAGCCAGCAGCAGGCCTGCCCCCCTGTTTAGTCTTTATGCTAATCTAGGCTAACCACATCCAGTCTACAGATCCAGCATCTAACTCCCCCTAAAACTACAAATTGTCATTTTCACATTTCACATTAAATTGGCAAGATACAATGTGCTCATTAGTGAGCTTTAGAGGTGTCTGTAGGCATGTATGTTATTTTCACTTTGGACAGAGCTAAGCTAGTTTTTTCCCCTGCTTTGAATCTTGAGCTAATCTAGGCTAATTGACTCTAGATCCATACTTGACACAAGAGTGGTACCACCTCACTCTCGGAAAGACAGTGAATAAGCATATTTCCCAAAGGGTTGAACTATTATTGTTATTTCGAAATACTTGCTAAGCTACTAGGCTAAACAGGCACTTCATTACCCAGAAATCACATAAGGTGACAGGACATCCAGATAGTTCAGCAACCCAGATTTAGCTCACCGGTGGTTATTTGCTTTTGTATTTTTAATGTAAGATTTGATTTGTCATGTCCTGTGGGTGGAATAGATTTCCCAGCAGTAACCATACTTGACACCAGAATTAATTAGGCCAAACAGAGGGACTCTACAGCATCTCAGCTGAAATGGGACTCTTTACTTTTACAGCCTCACGCTTCATGATGTAGGCTGATAGAACTAGTAAATGTTTACATAAAAATCTTGATGGCTGCAGGTTTACTGTATATAACATGTAATGTGGGTCCTCTTTTTTTTTATTTTTTATGAGGAAGTGGGTCAGGAAGGTGGCGGAGCCTTGAGATATTTGTCAGAAAAGTCATTAAGTGTTGACCCAAGGGCCTGGTGGATTATGGGATGCTACAGTATACAGCGCAATCAGGGACACACACATGGGCCCAGATGAACAAATGCAGGCACATGCATAATAACACACACACACACACACACACACACACACACACACACACACACACACACACACACAAAACGGTGAGACAGGAGGTCAGCAAAGGTCTCTGGCAAAGTTCGGGTGGAGCTGGCAGCATGTGTGGGCGTGTTCAGGTACAGGCTGTGTGTGTGTGTGTGTGTGTGTGTGTGTGTGTGTGTGTGTGTGTGTGTGTGTGTGATCAGAGGTCCTGTGTTAAGGACAGGCCCTGCTAACTAGGCCAACAGCTGCTTCCCTGGCAATTCATCTCCAGTCAGCTTTGAAGCCCCTTTTTTCCCTATTATTTCAACACAGGAACATTTTGCATATTAATGGAGCTTATATTCTAGTGCACTGACCATCACACACATGTGCACACACCTCATTAAAATGTACACACACACACTTATTTAAAACCCTTTGTAGCAGCATACACATAAAAAATAGTCCAGGTGTATGCTCCAAGCCTGCTTTGTGTGTTATATATTCAAATAGATGCAGAATATTCACCTTCTGTGTGTGTGTGTGTAACAGCGTGGGTGGTTATGATTGTGCACCACAGAAATTAGACGTTTAAATTCAGAAAAGCCGCCGCTCTGTCCCTCAACCACCTATTTTGTGTGTGTGTGTGTGTGTGTGTGAGAGGTGTGTGCATGTGCGTCTGCCCTTTGATGGTGGACAGGAGGCCAGTTCTCTCGTTCAAAGAGACCCTCAGTGTCTGTTATCTCTATTCCCACACACACACACACACACACACACACACACACTCTATCCTTCTCTGTCTTTCCTCCTGACACTCTTTTCTTCCTCCATCCCTTCCTTCCCCCGTCCATCACTCTCTCTGACACACACAGTGAGGTGCATTGAAGCGAAGCAGAGCACACAGCTGTGAACCAGCCCAGAGGCCTGTCCTTCTGTGTGTGTGTGTGTGTGTGTGTGTGTGTGTGTGTGTGTTTGTGTGTGTGTGTATGAGCCTGCATCACTGAGACACAACCAGAGGCATAAGCAGGTCAACATGAGAACGAGGGCAGTATGAATGTATGAGAAAGAGAGAGAGATGGAGTAACACAGGTTTATTCAAAGAACTGTCAGTATTGGGCGGCTGTGGTACAGAGGGTAGTGCGGTTGTCCATCAACCCCAGGGTTGGTGGTTTGATCCTGGCTCCTTCTGTCCACATGTTGAAGTGTCCTTGGGCAAGACACTGAACCCTAAGTTGCCCATGGTGGAGGCCAGTATGGCAGCTGTGTCCCCATTGGTGTGTGAATGGGTGAATTAGACTACTGTTAAAAAGCTTAGAGTACTGTTACAGCGCTTTGGGAACCGTTTCAACGGTTGAAAAGTGCTGTAAAAGTCCATTTACCATTTATTCTTTAATTAGACTATTCATCAACTACACACACACACACACACACACACACACACACACACAGACAGACTGTTTAAGCTGTGTTTCAGGGCTGATAAATGACCACAGGTAGTGGTCAGCTGCTCTGCCACATGCTCACTCGGAGTTGTACAACATGTACAGCAGGCCTCTAGCTTCACTGTGGTGAACTGGCTGGTTAAGGTGCAGCAGTGTGTTCACTGCGGTCTGAGCAGCATCTCCCCTTTGCGCTGGTACACACTGCCACGCTGGGTCTGGTCACCCTGGTGTAGGTATGTTGAATTTGAATAGTCCGCCTACACTGTTCAGCTTTGACTAGCGCAGTAGCACCTGTGACATTTTTATTGCAAATTTCTATTTTATATTTAAGATCCTTGTTTCTTTTTCTTTTCTCTTCTATTGTGACTGTTGTGCACTGAAATTCCTGGGCAACACACCTGATTCTGATTCTAATTTCACATGAGAAATATATGATAAACTCGTATGACATGATAATAATAATAATAACTAATATAAAGGTGGATAAAAAACAAAATGAAAATGCAATGCTGATGATAAGGAAATATAAGTTACTTTAGGAATATTGTATTGATGTTTGTTTTATTTATGTTAAACTGCCACAAAATTACATAAAAGAATGTAAAGTATGTTTCGCTCACTGTACTGTAAAGTCACTGAATGCTACCAAAATACAGTATGTTCCGTGTAAGTCCCTACAATGACATTATCTGAGTAATAGGGCTTGAAATTGTAAACTGATGAATTGGTGCTCTGATTTATTTTCCAGTATATATGTTTTTTTTCATATAATCTTTACTTATGATATTTTGTATGTTCACAAATATGCAATTGAAAGTGGTTAAATAAGCACTATGATATGTAAAACTATGGTTTATTACAACTTGGGTTTAGGGCCATATGATCATTTTTCTATCAAAATCCCAATTTAAAAAGAGAAATATTTGCAAATTTAGCCATACACATATATATAAATATATATAGTCACGCCAGCAGACAATGACACACAGAAACACATTTTATACAAAAGTAATACTGAAACAACAAAATACCCTTACCAGAAATATATCTGAATGACCAAGGAAGAAAAAAACAAACAACAGACACCAGAACCAGGGTCCTGTACCACGAAGTGAAATTAGTGGGTTACCCAGCTATCTTTGGGCTTAACTGAGGTTTTCCGGTATCCCAGGGTAGATCACCATGGTAACCTTCTCCGGAGGAGGTTAACTTAAGACAATCGGATCAAAACCTGTAAGCAGCCCTACCACTGACCAATCAGATCACTGGAAAAACAGAGTCATCATTTCTACAGGATCTTGACAGGGACAAAGGCGTTTACAATAAAGTGACAAGCTATTAAGGGCAATAGATATTTTTATTGTTCACCATTGAATCACTTTGCTGTTCCAGGCTTTCCACTTCCACTCTGGTTTTAAAATGCTGCTTTCCTTCCCCAGCACTGTCAATGCTCCTACACTCTTACAGCTCAGAATGACATGGGGCCACTTTGTGATGATCATGGAAATAACAACTATACCCTCTGTTGTCTTTTATTATGCAACGCGGAATTGTTGCCTTCCGGTCTTTGAGAATCCGTTTTTTTGGCTAGAAGTGTTCCCATCATAACTGACATAATTAATAGTGTCTGAACAAGCTGTAGGTGATGGTTGATTACACCAGCAACAATGACAACTGGTGAAAAAGAAAAACTCGCCAAAGATAGTTTTATCAAAGAAGATTCACCATTCACTGTAGTGTTGATGATAATGTTGTAACGCTAAGGTTACAAAACATTTATTATAGATCATGTTGAAGAATCATGGTGTTCCGGTGTTTCTGCTTGCATTATCCCATTTAATACTTGCGGTGGGAAAGGTCTGTTGCTGGCTGTTTTTAAATGTGCATCGCAAAATTTGTCATCGGGGAAGTTACCGAAAACCATGCAGGGAAATCGACTGTATGGAGGCATTTTGAATATGCGTTGGGTTCGGACATAAAAGAAATGCCAGAATGCCTGTTGGGTTCGGGTCAGCCTCGGTTTCTACTCTCTCGGAGCCGCACTCTTGTATAAATATAAATATATCCAAGACACATGCTATGATCATGTCATGCAACTGTTGAATTAGGGTACTGGCACCTTTTCTGGTCCAGTTCAGGCACTGACGAGAGCCAACTGCCATTATCCTCTGACAGCTGCAACCACCCGTGATACTGTACCCAAAGCCAATCCCATCCGTGAACAAGACGTATTACAAAGAAAAATTCTGCAGTGCATTTGAGTTTACCCATATACAGGCCTGAGTATATAACTGAAAAAAAGATAAAGACCCCTGCTGAGAAACGGCATTAACATCACAATTTCATCCACTCCATATAAAAAATCCAATCAACTTTCATCTTCGGCACATGGACAGTGAGAGAAATGTTTGTGTGATGTGTGAAAGAAGACAATTTATCATTATCTGTCAAACACGACCGATATGTTTGACAGGACTCAGGACTCACTTGTGAAATATCAAGCTTCTGGTCAAACTGTCTGCCTGTTGTTCAGTACAGAACAGAAGCCGTCAATCAAAGAAGGTCGTGCGTGTGATCGCGGTGAAAGTGACCAATCGCAAGAGGGCCAGAGCCTCCCTTGGTTTCCGCCCCCAAACTGCCAAAAGTCAGGTCGACTCGAGCGAGCAGAATTCAACTTCGAGAGCAGAGTGAACCTGCGAGAGCGTGTGTGTGCCCTCCAGCGCGCGCCAAGCAAAAGTTCGCTCGCAGCTGCCTGTACAACTCTCGGTTGTTGAATTTGTGCGCGAGGAGTTATATTGTGCACGTGGCAGTTAATATCTGCGCGTGTGAAGTTATATAATTTGCTCGTGAGCATGTTTTATCGCGCTCGTGAGATATGGCATAAATCTAACACCATAGATAATGATAAATTGTCCGAGCTGACACCCTTGTCTAAAACACTCTCCCTCGGTTGCTTCCACAGAAGAGCTGCTGACAGTGACACAGAGCAGAATTCACCAGTAATTTAGATTACAGCTCATTTTCCCACTAATAAGTGTAATTATGTGTGTGGTAGACAGTGACCATTCAGCTGCAGGTGTGCTGCTGAGATACAGAAAGGGTCACAAGTGGAGAAAGGAAGGAAAACCAGCATTCACTTTTCCTTGTCAACATAGTAGACATGCGTTCTATCTTTGACAGCGCTTTGTTATGATAATTACTGCTTTGAGTAGCCAATCAAGGTCTGTAACTAACTGTGAAGCTCCTCTCTTACCTGGACGAGACGTTGTGCAGCCAGAACAAATTCAAACAGACTGATGTATCTATGGTATGGTCTGTCACGAAAAAGATAGGAGAGGAGAGGATGATGGGTAACAGGAAGTGCTGCCAATGGCTGCCCATCCGTGACCGGAATCAAAGTGGATTGACAGAAAGAGAAAAGAGTCTGTGTAATACAGAGTGAGGAGATACACCTTTCACTGTGAGTGTGTGTGTTTGTGTGTTTGCAGCAAACTGGCTTAGATGATAAAGCCAACAGCCAGTGGTTTCAAGTCACACACAAATACTCATGCACACGTGTGACAACGAGTGCTGCCAGTGATTTGATTATTAATGACGTACTTTGATTTCTTTTGCAGCTCTGATATCTGCTGGTTGCTGCACCAACTCCTGCAGGAGTGTAAAGCTTTGGGACAGGTGAGTCACATGCGTACACAAGCAAACACACATACTATAGAGGCAGAGCGCAATTAAGTCCTGCCCACACCGGAGGGGAATACTATTCATCGCTCTCCATTGACATTGTATTGTGTGAAGGTTCCTCCTTGTCACTTTGGTCTGCTAGCAAACAACAGAAACATGTAAAGAACCCAGAACTAAGTTTTTATAAGCTGCCGAACCCAAAAACTGCTTAATGGGAAAACTGTCAGTTTTAGGCTAACTATATCACCGTAAGTTAAGCTAAAGCAACTAGTGTAGTAGAATGTGGCTAAATCAGAAAGCTATGCAGTGTTATGTTTGCAAGTGCCTTAGCTAACTACAGTAACTTAGCTTGAGAAGGGACACTGAGACAGACCCACAATATTGAGTTTGTCCTCTCTGGTAGACAGAGGGTGCTAAAATAATCCTCTGACATGCTGAAATCTAATGGTTTTAGCTAGCTACAGGCATTTTGTTAGCGTTTCAGCCCTTGGTTGCATATTGTGGCACCGATTGTTTTCCCCTCCGGTGGGTGTGATTTTTAGAGTATGATGCATTGCGCTCTGTCTATATACTATAAGGCAGCTAAAAATGCTACATTTGTTGAGTTTTTTGACCACTTAAGAGCAGATGAACTCCACAGCAAGCACAAACACAACATCTGACATATTATCACCTTATGAAGTTGATATGGTTAACATGCTAGCAAACAGTTAAGCAAACATTTTCACATCTAGCAGACACAGAGCAACATTAGCATTCATATGGAGTTGTGTTTCTGACCCCGGATGGATGTAAGTCCAACTCTCCTTTTAGCTCTGTTTTTGGTCTCCACCAACTCCTGAGAAAAATATCTGGCTCTTTAGCTGCTAAATGCTAAACTATGTTTAGCAGCCTAGTCGCTAATATATGTTTGTAATCTGTTTGGTGCTGGGCAGGGAGCGTACAGTGGGTTTATCAAAGCTTCATTGCTGGAAACTGGATTTTTGGGAGCAGTGTTTGTGGGCTGGAAAACCAAAATAATGAGCCGAAAGAAAACGCTCCATGTAGCCGAGAGGAACGACAGAGTTGGGTGATCATTCTCAGTGGGTTCATCACTACAAGTGACCCTTTTCACATTGCACACAGTCATTTGATCCATTGTTAATAACAAAAATAGTGGTAAGTGCGCTTTAATTTGTAATTACTTTGTGACTAATGTAGTCTCCAACACATGGTAGGGTCATTTTTCACATTTCCTATATTCGTATAACTATTTTGTATTAATTTAATTTTATATTTTATACAATGGTCTAAATGCTGAATGCAATCTTTTTCCACAATGGCACACACATAACTATGGTGGAGTAGTAAGAAAAATAATATTGAGAAATAGCAGAAATAACCTTAAAGCTTCTGAAAACTAAATTTCAAATCTTGTATTTATAATATATA
>LKNJ01004714.1:0-12684 GCA_002120245.1 Maccullochella peelii | reverse complement strand
TATGTATATATGTATATATATGTATATATGTATATATATGTATGTACATGTATATATGTATGTACATGTATATATGTATATACATGTATATATATTTATATATGTATGTATATGTATATATGTACATATATGTATATATGTACATATATGTATATATGTATGTATATGTATATATATTTATATATGTATGTATATGTATATATGTATATACATATATGTACATATATATGTACATGTATGTATGTATATATGTGTATATATGTATATATATATGTATATATGTATATATATATGTATGTACATGTATATATGTGTATATATGTATATACATGTATATATGTATGTACATGTATATATATTTATATATGTATGTATATGTACATATATGTATGTACATATATGTACATATATACATATATGTACATATATATGTACATGTATGTATATATGTGTATATATGTATATATGTGTATATATGTATATATGTATATATATGTACATATATGTATGTACATATATATGTATATATGTATATGTATGTATATGTATGTATTATTTATTAAGAATTTAACTGTCAAAAACTCAAATCTGGTGAAGGTGGCTTGCAGTATAGGAAAAGTCAAATCGTGTGTGAGTGAGTATGAGAGGTCACCCTGGTGTGACCCCTGCTTTAATGCATTGGCCGCAGGGTGAGTGATGGCGCTGGGTTAATATTTAATGATGAAGCAGTTCTTAATGGGCGAATAAATCAGCCTCCATCTTTACCTGGAGAGGACGGATCCCTGCATTCTGCTGAGCACAGGCTCCACAAACACACAAACACACACACACATATATGCATCCACATGCAGTAACTGGAATGTTTTCTTCTTTTCTTTCAGCTTTGATGCCTCCTGACCATGACATGCCTCTTGATCAGATGCTGCTGTGACAACACACATCCCAGAGAGAAGAAGGAGAGGGTTATTAGCGGGATGGATGGACAGAAGGACGAGTGGATCAATACATAACTGGATGGATAAGTGATCATGAAATTCAAAATCAAGCAGTGAAGGGCGAGTGAAACGAGGCGACAAAGAAGCATAACACTGGAAACACTTGAACACTCTCTCTGCCCTGTCTGCTGCTGCTGCTATGCATTTCCTGTGTACCACCAGAAAAGACTGAATGTCATTGTTGGGACGGGCAGAGGTTCCCAGCATTGCCAAAACAAGGAGAGGGAAATAAATAAGACGGCTGAGATTCTTTGTGTTGCCAACAAAATAGTCCTACCTCTTTGGAAAGACAGAGACCTTCTGTATGAAAGAAACTGTACATGGAAGAGTAACTTCTAAAGCTAACACTGGAGGTTACAGCCCCTTCTATCCACAATCACAATGCCAGTGATTATTTTAAAACTTAATACCCAACATGTGATGATGGTAACTACTTTTATAAAGTCATTGAGGACCTGGAATTAAAGCACAAAAGCAGTTACTGAGTCATTTTAACTTAGAGAGGAGTTATTTAAAAGATAATTCTGTTTCATTACAACTCTTTGTAGCTTTAGCCATTATTTTCTATCATTTATGGTAACATTGTACTCCAACCAAAGTAACTGCTGAGATCTGGGAACACAACAACATCCAGAGCAGTAAAACAGGGCAAGACACCCAAGAGGTCAGACATTAAGACGGGTCCTAAACAAGCCAGTTTAGCTCGATTATCTAAACCACCTTATTTGGAGGTGATACTGAAAGTGAGTGCACCCCAAAGGTCGATAGTAATCCCTCACTGCACATGAAAACTATGTTCACACAACTACAGTAATAGCATTTTTTCTCACAAGAGGGGAAAACTGCACTGACCCACAATTGGTAGCAGGGCTGACCGGAGCCAACCCATGATGGTCTCCAGCTGCTGACTGAAGAGAAACCATTGCATTGTTTCTTTTCTTACTTTCATCTTATGCTGCAACAATTAGTCAACGATTAGTCAACTGACAGAAAATGAACAGTTTCGATCATTCTTAGTATTTTTTAATAAAATCCCAAACTTCTTTGGTCTCAGCTTCTAAAATGTGTTTTCCTTGTTCCTTCGTCTTCAAGGTTCATAATTTGAATATCTTTGGATTTTCAAAAACGATTAATTGAGAAAATTATCAACAGATTACTGATCATGAAAATTATCATTTGTCTAACATATATCAGCCTCATTACAGTTTACTGATCGAAAACGTAGCCGTTTTAGGGCTTTTATTGTGAATCTATACAACGTATTTGTGAACGAGATTAGCATAGCTAAACTAATGGATTAGAGTGTGGCTCAGGCCGCATATTTCTGTCCGAACCTGACCCGAGTCCGAAATAACTGAGCCCGACCTGAACCTGACAGGCATTCTGTTTTTTTATGTCCGAACCCAACGTAGTTCATGTAAACTTAAGCAAATCAAAATGCCTTCATACCAGTCATTTTTCAAGCTAAACTGGGGGTGGGGTGCTTCCCTTTGCCATATAATCACAAAAATAACAATAAGGAAAATAATTGTTAGTTGTAGTCCTAAACTTGATGAGTACAATGTTACTACTACTGACAGAAATGATGGTCAAAGCTACGACACTAAAAGCCAGGTTGTTGTAAAGATAAACTGTACTTTAAAGACCTCCATCGAACAAACTGTTTTTTTTCTTTGGGCATATAGAGTCTGTTTGGAATCACAACCATGCAGTTAGTTTAAATAAATAAAATGTTTTACACAGCAGTTACCAGCACAGCTAGCATTTACCTCCAGTTTGACAAAAGTAAGCTAACGGAGAAGAAAACGAGTTCCAGTTGCCGTATTTGGAAGTATGCATAGCTTCTGTGTGAAATGTTGGCCCTGTATAGGCACTCACCCAGGGTGCTGTAAACTGAAGGGTTACACAGAAAACATATAGGGATGTGGGGGAGGGATTTAAATATGTTCTTATTTAGGGGATAAGCGAAGGTTTGCTAATTTTCTGCTCCTCGTTCAGCTTTTGTGTCAAGGTCTGTTCCTATACCGACAGTGTTATAGTATTCTAAACCTTGTGTCAGCGTTCAATCATATATATATGGTGCTGTGTGTGTATGCTTGTCATTCTCCACGCTCCCGGATGTGTAGACACGGACAACATGCCTTGTATCAAATTTCCTCACATTTATTTGGATACGACATTTGTGGTACACTTGACACTACTAAATAATATTCAAATAGAGCGTTATATGTTTTTCAAACATACCGGCAACAGTTGACATTGTTGCTGCATTATTGCTGCAGTTTATTAAGTCACTGATAACTATGTAAGTTATAAACTAAAATTGCGGCTCTTACTTACACACTTCATATCACAATTTCCATATAAAAATATGACTCGTTCAGCCCTACCTTCAGTTAACCCACTAGTTCCATAAATGGGCTCATAGGACAAATAACTAATTAAAACCAAACTTATCAGAAAAAATGAACACTTGAACAAACATCAGCGTGATAAGAACTACCTAAAATGACAGAAACCATGTTTGGAAACATTTTATTTGACATTCGATTTTCCAGTTTAGCCCATGTCCCATCAGCTAACATGGAGAGGGCGGGGTTTATTACCTATACTGAAGCCAGCCACCAGGGGGCGATCCAGATGTTTTGGCTTCACTTTTGGGGAGCTGTCATGAAATGATTTAGCAAAACAGAACTCAAGGTTGGTGTCAAAAATGTGATTAAAACCATCCATTACGGCCAGCATGTTTGGTCACAGGGAGCTTAGTTTCAGCCGGTTTAGAATTATGGGATGTCTGTCCTCACCAAAATACGTGGGGTAATTTATGCCACTTGCAGGATTTTCACCACCAGATGAAATGATCAAGGCGTGTTGTCCAAATAAATGCTTGGATGTGTGGAAAATGTGACATTTTACTTGGTGCACACACAGTGGCTCACAATAATATACACATACATACAGACATACACACATATACATTTATCCTGAATCCATACTGTATAACCTCTTGACCCCGTGAGTTGTTTTTTTTTAGATTTGGTGACTGATGAAACAAGACAAGAACTATAATATATTAACAAAGAAATGTATGTTTTTCAAAGTCAAGAGTAGTATATCTGCTTAGTTTTATAAATATATAACTACAGTTATTATTTTTGACTTCTTGGTATTATATAACTAATTATTATAACCAGAGATGTATGTATAAGCTAATAAAGTGTCTTTATGTAAAAACGACTCCTTTGCAGAAAGTGTTCATGCTTTTATTGGATACATACACAGAGATGCTGTACTGTATAGTGACGTGGAAAAATCATTCTTTAAGGAATAGTTCAACATTTTGAGAAATATTAGCTTACTTTACGAAATAATGAAATGTCATGTCAGTGCGTAAATGGCTTACATGCCAGTGGAAGAACAATCCATCACTTTTATTACTGCCACTTGTCACTTTGTCCCTTTAAGATTTCATCTTATCTTAATTTAAACGTATTGTGTATTGCTGTGTATTGTTGTGGATGGTGTGCATTGTCCCAGATTGCCAGTGCCAAAAACGAATTTCCATTTTATGTGAATTTAACGGACAATAAAGTAGTCTGAATCTGAAAGTATGGCGCTAGAGACAGGAGATGGTTAGCCTAGCTTAGCATAAAGAGAGGAAGCAGGGGGAAACAGCTAGCCTGGCTCTGTCCAAACTTCAAACATATGCCTACCAACACCAGTTACACATTATATGTTGTTTGGTTAATCCGTGCACCAACAGAAATGTAAAAACATTTTGTGGTGCTGGAACTATTGTCAAACATCCATTTATCTGTCTGCCCAGTACTGTTTTGCAGAATCCCCAGATCTGCACAGAAGTACTAGGCAACCTAACCATGACGACAAGACTCTGGGAAGCTCGTACAGTCATTGTCAAGAAATACTTCCAGCACGCAACTCCTCCCAGAACAACAAATTGGCATTTATACAGTTTGTGTACAGATTAAACAAAATAGAAAAAAATATGTTAATTAGTGAGCTTTAGAGGTGTTATGGTTTCACCCCTGTGTGCCTTTATTTTGAAGTCGTGTCTTGTGTTTCCCGCCTCCTGTCTCAGCCCTGAGTGTTTCCACCTGTGTTTGTACTCACCTGTGTCTTGTCTCCTCGTTAGTTCCTTCCCTATTTGTACCTGCCCTTGTTAGTCAGGGTTTGTCGGTTCATTGTTCATGTCCCGTGTCGTCTGCCGTCTGCCAGATTCCCTGCCCGCCTTCCCGCCGCCCGCCTTCCCGCCGGCGTGCCCGCTTGTCTCCCAGCCGTCTGTCTACCTGCCTGCTTACCTTCCTCAATAAACTCCTTTGTTCTCCCACTCCCACGGTCTGCGCTTGGGTCCCTCTCCCACATCGTAACAGAACGAACCGACCACACCGGGACCCAGCGGACCAAGGCGGGTGGGACCACTCCCCGTACCTGGGAACCCGGCTGGCCATTTTTTCAGGGACCCGGGGTGGCCACCGAAGAGGAGGTCGCCACTCTCGCCAGCCTCCAGCTCCTGCTCCAGTTCTGGCTGGTCCGCAGCGCCAGTCTCCGTTTCCGGCTGGGCCGCAGCGCCACCCTCCAGTCTCCCCGGAACCTTGGCCTTCACCAGTTGCTGTCCAGCCGCCACCAGAGAAGGGTTCAGCAGACCTTGGACGTGGTAGTCTGGTGGGGCCCCTGCACGATATGCGAAATTTCTTAAACCTTTGGAGGATGAGTGGGGAGGACGCGTTCTGGAGGGCGGCCTGGAGGGTTCTCCAAGAGAGTGGCCGCAGAACCATGGACAGCAGACATATTGTGTCCATGGTTCTCCAACTCATTTGCCCTCCCAGATCCAGAACCGCAGTCTTCACCTCCAGTCACGCTGCCGAGAGAGCAGCCTCCAGTCACGCTGCCAACTCCGCAGCCCCAGGTCCCCGTGCCGCTGCCAAGAGCGCAGCCCCAGGTCCCCGTGCCACTGCCCTCTTCGTCGCCAGAGCCTTCGTCGCCAGAGCCAGTCCCCGCTGGGCCGCCGCGCCAGCCTCCTGTCTTCGCTGCTGGGCCGCCGCGCCAGCCTCCTGTCTTCGCCGCTGGGCCGCCGCGCCAGCCTCCTGTCTTCGCCGCTGGGCCACCGCGCCAGCCACCAGTCCCGGCTGGGCCGCAGCACCAGTCTCCTGTCTTCGCCGCTGGGCCGCAGCGCCAGCCACCAGTCCCGGCTGGGCCGCAGCGCCAGTCCCCGGCTCCGCCCCCAGAGCCCGAGTGGCCACCTCCGGTCTCCGCTGCTGGGCCTCCGCCGCAGCCGCCCCCACCTCCGGTCTCCGCTGCTGGGCCCCCGCCGCAGCCACCCCCACCTCCGGTCTCCGCTGCTGGGCCCCCGCCGCAGCCTCGCTTTCACTGTGCAATTCTGTCTGCTGCCGGGAAAATGAAGGCTCGATTTACAGCACAAAGGAAGTGCGTCAACCATTGCGCAACCAAAACAGAACGAGAATAGCGCTTTTGTTTCCCCCGGTAGCTATCCCCAGCTAGCTGAAATGGCAGATGGTGGAACAACTGGAGTAACTGTGGAAACTCTACCCAGCAAAAGAAAAAGAACCCCGTGATACAAAACAAGAGTGAACCTCAGACTGGCATTCATTCGATGGAGAGAGCTCCAGGACTGGGACCGACATTCAGTTGGCATTCTTTCTACTAGATCAGTGAGTAACTTAACCTGTCTACTTATTAATACTACCAGGTGTGCCATAGCACTGAGATTGTGGTTTCTAGTTCAAATGAAGATTCTTATGGTGGTTCCTTGGTTTGGACAGTAGCCACGCTGCTAGCGGTGCAGTGTGTCCTGTGTTGTTGGTAGTTGCTAGGCTCTCAGGAAAACGGAAAGTAATCCGGTTGTCTTTGCGACAGCAGTGCCACTTTGGTACCAATCTCATGTTTGTGTGTTAATCTTCTCATCTCACTCGCAGAAAGAAAGCTTATAAGATTTTATGGTTGCAATGTGAACAGTTAAGCATGGAGGCAGAGTCACTCGCACTGCACAAGTCACACATAAAAGAGGTAGCAACCATTCCACTTATACAAACCTTTGGAGGCTGCTGCCAGATTCAGTGCAGGCTGAAGTGAAATTTTTGTCTCATTCCACTAACAATGTGGAAGGTACAGATGTACTTTCTGCCATCATTTTAACACAACAGAAGCCCTTTCAATGTCTTTGCAAGACTGTCTCCTACAAAAAATGTTATATGGGCTACTCATTTGCTTTGCCTGCAGGAAATGTATAGCTGCCTGGATTATGTTCACTGGTAACATTAATTTCTAACCCAGGAAGTGTGACGTTCGTATAGTGCGCAGACGCCATAGAAAGGAGGTCAGGGCTGGACGTACAGGGTTGGCACCTGGGTGCATCTTTTGCTTGTATAGATGCTTTTTCCATTCTGTCAAAAAAAAAT
Source organism: Maccullochella peelii (assembly GCA_002120245.1). Classification (NCBI taxonomy): domain Eukaryota; kingdom Metazoa; phylum Chordata; class Actinopteri; order Centrarchiformes; family Percichthyidae; genus Maccullochella; species Maccullochella peelii. The sequence continues at coordinate 5,252 of LKNJ01004714.1, read as the reverse complement.
ATGGGGTAGCTCCTGAATATTTTATGTATGAAAGCGGTACAAAATATCAGCCATTTATACATCTAGTCAAATGTTTTGCCGAGAACTCTTAAAAATCAGTTCTGGTGATGGCTCCAGTGTGGTGTTCTTTATCAAGAGCTCTGTTAAAACACATGATCAATTCAGGACCCAACTGCTGCCATTTACTATATGCTAGTTTATGATGATGGCTCTCACTGCTCTGTGGTAGCACACTTTGCTTATGGTGCACACACTGCTGCCCCATCAATAACATTACTTGCTGTGTGTGTGGTAAGCAGACCAGGCATTCTTTATTTATTTTATTCAATTATAGCAGTAGTTTATGTGTGTGTGTGCTCTGTGGACTGTGAACAGATGGCTGGCGGGCTGCCAGAGGAAATGGTCCCCTATTATTTATTAGCTGGGATGGCAAAGGATCAAACAAATTTGAATGTGAGCCTCCCCCCCACACACACACAAGCAGTGTAATATACCAAACCTGTTCTCCTACTTCCCCATCACTCTGTTTTTCTCTGCCTTTCTCACACACACAGTAGAGGAGACTTGCATATTAAGGTGTGTCACTGTAAACACTACAGGAAATACAAACTCTCACTTTCTCCTTCACACACACACACACACACACACAGATACAGTACTTGTAGCTGTACTCTGCAATGCAGCAGTGTTGGGCTCCTGGTGTCTCTGTCAGTATGCCAGTATACACGTCTGTCCCAGTTCCTGCACGACTGTCTGTGCTGGTGAGTCACACAGTCTGCTTCGCCTGTCTATCTGATAACACCCGACTGCTTTCACATATTTCAGGATTTCTAATAACTCGGTTAAAAGGCCTCCTAGTGTTCTTCAGAGTCACGGAGAGAGGAAAGACAGGAGAGAGTGTGGCTCTGTTCAAACTGGGACAGGAAACCTGCAGGACTGCTTTATAGCCAAGATAGGAAGAGGGTGTTGGCCTCCCAAATTTTAAGCTCTGAGATAATTTTCCCGTTACATTGCTCATGCACATGCCACCTGATATTTCACCCCCCCCTTATGCTGTGTTAACACCAAAGGCAAAGCAAATCTTTGCTTCGTGTTACTCACGCAAGAGTAAACACAACACGCAAATATTCGCCCTTCTGGGTTCATAACATCATCCGGTGGTACACACACCTTGGTGAATTTCACCGCCTTCTACAGGAACTGCGTCTAGACGACTGTCGCTTCCAGTGCCCAGTTTGATCCGTACCGGGATTTACTACTACAGCGGTCTGAACCTAAAATAAACAGATTTTGCTGTGATTTAACTGCAACAAAAGGATCCCGAAATAACTACTTCATGATGCCGATTGGTAAAACGTCTGACTGCAAGACGGCAAGCAAACAACTTTTAAAACGCTTGTTTTCTGAATGGAGTTTAGATCAATCAGGGCTAGTGACTTGGTTCATAGTAAAGTACAACTGATAGCTGGAATCAAGTAACCAACATTTATATTTTCAGAACTTACCAGGTAGTCCAACTTCCTCGCTTACTTTTCTCCAAGCAATTTCTCTTTTTGTCCGGTCTCTGTATAAATATGAAGCAGTATCATAGAGCTCCGGATGCCCACAGGCGGCTATTTCCTCCTCCATTTCTGATTCAGTGTCAGGACGTCAGTGACGTCAAGAGGAGACTCAAATGATGATAGGCTTCACACAACTATTTGCCCGGCGCAAATTTGCGTCTATTTGCGTCTTTGCATTGACTTTGTGTGTAATCGTGCCACAATTCAATTCGCTTTTAGCACACCCTTAGTTTGGAAACCACTACACCACAGTCTGGGCATAAACCACATATAATAAACCATTTATCATCATATTGTCATGAAGTGTCACATCCAGTAATAGGGCATACATAAAATGCAATATGATATAATACCGTAACAAACAATAAAGTTCCATATTGCCACTGTCGGATGAAAACATCATTATCATTATTTCCAGGTCTGTCCAAAGGGTCTGGATAACGTAGGTTTGTACAGTTAGAGGGTAATGTACTGCGGTGGCCTGTAGTAAAATATTAGCATGTTCTGTGTTTTTATGATTACATGCCATATGATACATTATGATATAATAAAATATGGCATGCCAGCTGTCTGATGTTGATCTGAATCTACTTTATTTTATATGTAAGCCATGAGTTTGCTTGGCCCTCCTACTGCCAGCCCTGAGGCTGAGGGCCTATTTTGGGTTTTGGCATGGAGTTCTGGAGAAGTGGGCAGTTTGATGTCATTTAAACTGCTCTTTTTCTGTCTTTCTTTGTTATGAATGGGCAGTCATAAGTGAGCAATGGGCAGTGAGGCAAATAGGCAAGCTAAATGTAGGCACATTAGTCCCTCACATCATTGGCGCACACACTCCTTTCTGCCTCATTGACTCTGCTTGTTCTTACATAATTGTCTGCTGAGCCGTGAACAACTGCTGGCTAACATGACCCTGTCACGATGGTAACAGACCTAAACTCTCCTCTCATGCCACGATGTGATTACCACTTCCACTGGTTTAGTCTCAGTCGCTGGGCTCCACTAATCCTGGATTGTGAAAACTCATTTTCCCAGGAGTCACTGCAGGTGCTCTGCTCCAAGCACTCACAGAACTTGTCAACAAGGAAACAGTTTTTACTGAGAAATGATGTGTGTCCTTTGTCAGGAGGATGTATTTTCAAAAATAAAACTCACTGATGCATAATATGATTTGCAGTGCCACTTTGTATCCCGATTATTTAATGATGGGATGCAAAACAGTGACATCACTTAGCGTCATGCAATATGAGACATGGCGGTGCTCCTGTCCTTCATCATGTCTTCAGAGGGAGCAGCGAATTATGATGCAGGACAGCTTCTCAGCTTAGGGGAGTTTGTTTTATGTGTGTGTGTGGGGGGGTTTGTTGAGTGGGTGTGTGTGAGAGACAGCAGCTTGTCAGTTTGTATCAGAAATATACTCTGAGAAGCTGCAGTCTCTGCTACCAAAACGGTAACGCTGCTAAAGAAATTGTCATTTGATACACTGCTGATTCCTCAGAAGATTAAAGGGTGATTAGTACAAGCCCTGTACATAACTGTTCATTCCAAGAGAAAAATATAAACCACATACCTGCATGAGTTGGGAATTGCATTGAAACTAATATTTAGGAAACAATATTACAAAATAAATTTGACTGTGGTGTAAATGGTTACCTAACCTACAATTAAGTCAGATTTTGCAAAAACAGAAATGGTTATACAGTTAGATTAGGCGGAAATGGCTCTGCTGTTTTAGGGAGCTCTCAATGAATCTGAGCAGGATTCTGCTGAGAGAGCTAAGAAGAAGTTAGCAGCTAACCTACAGCAACCGAAAATGTCTACGACTTGGGGAGACAACGAGGCTCGGGAGCTCCTTACCCTCCGAGCAGAGGACAAGATCGGATGTTATACATCACACTAGACGCCGACACTGTTGTGTTACACGTCACACCTCTTTTGCGTCCTGGAACTTTGGTTCAGTGTAAAAAAGCAAAGCTAGTGTAATGACAGGTCTTCTTTACGGCTGTATTGCGGGATCTCTGTTTAAAAAGGGCTTGTGTCAGGTCAGCTGCAGCAGCAAACGGCACTGGCATTAGCGTGATCAACAGAGTAAAGGGGTGTCAGGTTACAATGTGCGTCCTGTACACCCGCATGAATGTGATGGGACGTTACTTGCCGCACAGCTGTGAATGAGCCAATCATTGCAAAGCATATTGCCAACAGCTGATGCCAATTAGCCTCTACAAGCGCATCAGTTCTCAAACTAACATTATGCTTCATTTATTTAGCCAGGTGCTGAGATTTATGGATTTCAAAACTCATCTTCCAGCATCTATTTTTGATCTGTAACCCAGTGAAAATTCAACTGCTTTGAGCAAGCATCCATAAGCCTTGCAACATAATTTAGCTAGAGGCAAAAACGCTAAAAAGCCTTATTCATTAGCCAAATATGCCAGGGAGCAAGTAGTAGTACTTTGCATCATGATATTTTATGTCTTCACTGGATGGTTGTGGTTGATATACCCTAATTAGCTAATGTTAATACAACAATATGAACATTCAGTAAAAATACAGCAGGTATTATTATTATTTCACCTTCTCTTGAATACAGCATGACTTATTTTATCATATCAGTGCCTAGACACACCAGAAAGTCCTCACAGAATAGGTGGTGCTGGTAGCTTGGCTACGTAGTGACTACTTGTGGGACTAGTGGTTGCACTACTGTGGCTAGCAGCATTTTCTAGCTACTTGGTAACATGCTAGTGCTAGCCAACAACAGTAGTCTGTCAAGCAAGCTAGCAAATTCGGTCGCTAACCGAACAATGAGTTAGCACAGCGTATCAAAGTACGGCAGTTTCATGCAGCAGACTATCAACTTGTCTCTATCACAAGAGTCACAGGAGTGATCACTTCACAAACCAGTCTTTTATAATCCCACTGTCATGAATAACTGAACAAAGCCAGGGATTTAGGCCAGAGACTCACCATTTAACAAGAGACTGCAGTAACCAACCAGACCTAGCGATAACTCTGTGCAGTCTGCCTTTGTCGTTGAGCCAACAGTGCCCTGGGAAAATGGAGTTGACAAGGCGTTTGAGCACACAAAACTGAGGTATTCTGATTTGGCAGCAGTTTTTAGGGATTGTAATATCCTTTACTATTAATTGTTCTGATATGTCTACAATTTCCAGTTTGAATGCCAATAAATTAAACTGGTCAAAGATGTTCCAGTGTGTCTATGGCTAGATATCTGTGTGGTTTTACACCACTATAAACTATAATATCAAATTTAGATTCACTCAGGCTGAGGTATGGCAACCGGACCATTACACCTGGCCCTATAGACACCTTTGTAGACAAGGAAGGATAACAAATCGGGCCACTGGGGCCAGTCACTGGTGGCCTCTAATTGTGTGGATGCCTTGAATGACTGACTCAGGTTCAGATGATTACTACTTAGAACCTGAACTTTAATTGAAGTTTTTTTAAAGTAGCTTACTGTCGTCTTGAAAAAAGAAAGAAAACTATGTCTACCACTGAAATGCATTCTTGAAATAGTAATTTGACAAAATAATCTTACATCAAGGTCAAGGTCACACTTACGCTAGTGCAGGGTTGCCAACTTTGGGTACCTGGCTGGAGTGAGATTTTGATGCCATGACCCACGGGCTTAATCACCCGCACATATTTGGACTCAATTCACCATCAGGG
>LKNJ01004713.1:0-29247 GCA_002120245.1 Maccullochella peelii | reverse complement strand
GTCATTAAAGCACCTGTAGGTGTAATGTGTAGGTGGCTCAATACTTTTGTCCATATACTGTATTTGGAATCTTTGGAAACTGGATTCATCACTTTAATTGAAAATAATGTTCTGTGGTTTGAACGTCTTTGGACAAACAGGATCTTTGTGACAGTGGATTTCGTTGGACTCCTGAAGGATCAAGGTGGAAAACAGAATCATCAAAGTCTTCTTCAAAGATGTCTTTGTCAAAAATTAGTTTGTTTTTCAACCTGATACCTGGAGACGAGGAGGAGCAGCCGGACGCCCAGAGGCTGGACGGCCAATGGCAGTCCGTCGCAATGTTTCACATTTTCAGCGTCTGTAGTTTCCTGCTGCCTCGCTCTGAAACATCAGGTGTCTTCCAGGAGACTGTCAGGCGGTGGAGCAAATCTTTCTCTTCTTTGAGGAGGACTGAGGGGAGATTATTATTATTTTTGGGTGGGGGTTTGGAGGATTTCTGCTTCAGTCAGTCTTTGTCGTCCTGATGCACCTCCGGCTCTGCGCTCTCATCCAGCCCGGCCCTCCACGATGATGACTAACACCGGCGTCAGATCCATCATTTTCTTCAGCATGTCCATGATGTCCTCGTGGTCTTTGGCTCCCTCGATGAACTCCTCCAGGGTCATCTCACCTGAGTACGGGTCAAAGGTCAAGACAGTTGAGGGGTTATAAATGGGTTCTACTTTTATTCTTCATTTTATTTCACCAGGATAATCCACTCAGCATCAGTCCTGGGTACGTTATTAAAACCAACAACAAGACGGTTACATGTAAAACCTGAACATTGTGATGTTCATTGTAGATAGTGAGGACTTTTCTGTTTACAAATGCCTTTGCTCTGTTTATTGCACCCAGAACAGCAACCGATTATTTGGTCTTATTCAGCTTCCACTGTAGTCTTAGCATGCTAACAAGCTAACAAGCTCCACATGGGTGACTTAAAGGGAAACTCCGGTATTTTTAAAGTTGGGCCCTATTTTTACAAATGTTGGGGTCTAAATGACTAATATGTACAAAAAATTTTGGAACTGGTCCAGTAGATCGCCTCCGCCGGCAGCTGCGAACGGGCTGCAACGTGATTCTGCGCCTGTCAGTCCGTCTGTTTTTGCCTCAGACTGTTGTTCTAAGAGTCTGACAGCATCATGGGATGGATCCCTGATCTGGCGATCTAGTGGACCAAGTATTCGTCATTTAGACCCCAAATTTGTAAAAAAATAGGGCCCAACTTTAAAAATACCGGAGTTTCCCTTTAAGCATGAGAGCTGGTAGTATTTTCACAGACCTGTCAGTCAGTTTGAAAGCGGTTTGTGGTTTGAACTGCCGGCTGGTCCTGCAGCAGGACTCCTGTCTGTGCTGGTAGTAACCGTAGTATTAGAACCTTTAATGATAATATCATCAGCTGCTTTACCTTCTCCCTTCACATCGATCCTCTCAAATATGAGCGAGACGATCTCCTCGGGGTCGATGTCTCTGTTCCGCGTGATGTCCTGGATGGCCTGCAGGGGGAGACACACGCCGCCTGACTCAGACAGAAGCCACAGAAACAGGAGAACAAGACCAGGGTTTCTGCCTTAAAACGGCCTTTTAAAAGCTCACAGTCTGAACTTTTGTTCACTTATTTCTAAATGATGAAGGTGAGTCAAAGATTAGGAGAATGATCGGTGATCTGAACATCGTGTACGGAGGATCATTTTGCCCAGAATTAAAATTAAAAAGGACATTTTTCAGCTTTTGCATTTAAGCTTTTCTATTTTCCACTTCAGGATTTAAATTTTATTTTTCAAATTACCATTAAATATCCATTTGTCTTGTCGATGCCTTTTTCACTTTCCTTTTTCTTTTTAGCATTTATTTGTGGCCGGAGTACTAAAATATAATAGTAATTTGCCATTTTCTCTCTTAATTGTACTTCTGGGTAAAATCACCCTCCAGAGGGTGAAAAACAGACCGGACTCTCTGACCTCCTTCAGACTGGTCTGACGTCCAGACTAACGCGTCCAGCAGCTTCCTGTCGGCTGATAGATTGAGCTCATTCAGCAGATTAATGCTCGTCTAAATTCAGAGCTAATCCAGCCCAGCAGCTTCACCCTGCTGATTCACTCGCAGGAACAAACCTTCACATCTCAGAGCTTCTATAAACCCACTTCAGTCTCTTTACAATCTGTTTTGCACCTTTTCATTTAAATGTCTTCCTCCAAAGTTCCTCTAAATTCAGCCGTGTTTCACATATTTGAGGATGGATGACATTTTAATAATTGTGTCCCTGCCTGCAAGACATCAGTTCATACAAGCCAGAACCAGAGTGCTGGCCTACGTTTTCACAACCCTGTCTGTTGGAAATGTATACGTTTATATGCGACTAATTAGCGTCAGTAAATCAATTTTGAAGGCAACGTGAAGTTTTCCGTTTCCATAATGAGCAAATGTTGATTAACGTATCTGACAAGTTGCAAAGACGTTCACTGACAACTCAGGATGTGAACTCGGACTCTGAACTCAAAGTCCTGAACTCTGTACCCCCCCCCCCCGCGACTCCTCTATGGTTCATAAAAGTTTCTTTCGCTTCATTCACTCAAAAGACTGTTTGTCAGCACATATTTAGTCATTTATTCCTGTAATTTCACAGAGAAACAGGAGAAGTCAAGAAATAGTTTTAGACTCAAATCTTCAGACCAGAATTCATAAATCACTGACAGAAAGGTTTACTGTTTAGCACAAATCTGATTAAACACTAATTAAATCGTCCATTGTGCCTTATTTTACAGCTTTTTTAGACTTAAAGAACCGTTCCAGTTTCTCATCATCACCAGAATATTTCGGGGTTTCGTCGAGTCGTTTCATTGAGAATTAACGCTGTTGAATCTGTTCACCTCCTGAATATATTTTGAATGGGCCGAACATCCAGAGGAAGAACGGCAGCTCTCCTCTGAGACTAAAGATCTTTGGCTTCTAGAGAAACGAGAAACATACTGTATATCCTTTATTTTGGCTTTCATGAGATATTTTCAAACCATTTTCATTTAAACTTCAGTGGCGGTCTGTTTGAACCAATAAGACGACAGAAACGATTGAAGCGATCAGGAGAGCGAGACCCTGTAACGTCGGCTGCTGGCCGCACCATCATTCAGCATGAATCCAGACGTTAAAGGGTGTCTGTGCGCGATGGTTACCGAGAAGATGGTCTCCAGCTCCTCCCTGTCGATCTTCCCGTTGCCGTCCTGGTCGAACAGTTTGAAGTACCACTTTAGTTTCTGGTTGATTTCTCCTTTCAGCATCAGGCTCACGGCTGCGATGTACTCCACAAAGTCGATATAACCATCCTGCAGACAGGAAACCGGGAGTTTAAACCATCATGAGGCTGTTGGCTTTGGTTTCTCTGAAGATGTATTGGGTCCTTAGTTTTAATCTGGAAACTTTATCAACTCTCTGAAACTAAAGCTGGGTCTTAAATTATGAAGTCTTTGGTCTTAAAGTAGTAAAAGTTGGCATCAAATGTCAGATTCAGAGTATTTTTACTGATTCCTGAGTATTTTTTTTACACAGAGTTCTCTTACATCTGCTTTGACTCCTCTCAGCACGTCTCTCTCTGACTTTAGTATTAATTCATGTTTATTCTGCCTGTTGGCCTGATGGGAGATCGACTTCCTGTATGAGATCAATACGGAGCCCCAAACATTCTGAGCTCGTTCACATTAATCAAATGACGAATTTAACATTTAGTCTCAGAAAACACCATAAAATCTCTCAACTATTACATTTTAACTGCTGCAACTAAAATAATATGAGACAACACATGACTTCTGGTTCACCTTCAAAATAAAAGCACTAAATTTTAGCGTGAATGTTTTTGTCTTGACTTTGGAAATCTTAACTCAAGGGCTACTTACTAGCTGTTACTGAAGCTTTCAGTCCCATCTCACAGTCTTCATCAGTTAGTCACATGACTGTGATGTCATGCTGAGGTCACGAGGCTCCATCCACAGATGAAACCATGACATGCAGTTAAAAGTTCCATAAAAAAGCTAGTTAGTGGACCTTGAGTTAAGATTTATTTTTCTGTTTATCTGATTGTCACATGTAGGGCTGCAACAAATGATTATTTTTATCCATTAATCAATCAATCAATCAATCAGTTTGTCTTTAATCAAAAGTCAGAAAAATGGCTCTTTTTCAGTTGACTGAGAAGCTTCAACCTGCAGGTTTTTGGCATTTTTAGTTTTAAAAAATGACACAAACGATTAATCAATGATCAAGATTAGTTCTGTCGATAGTTTAATTGATCTCACAGTTAACGTTAATAATATTAAATGAAAAATGTCTCCTGATGCATTTTTACCTGCGGAAGCTCCACATGTTGTGTGTATTATAATAATAATAATAATAATAATAATAATAATAATAATAATATGTATTATATATATTTTACATATATTTACATTCTGTATTATATATCATGTTATTATAACAATGATGCTCCTGCCGGGACACAACAACCTGCAGGCTTTCTTTTAAATTCCGGTAACATATAGAAGAACAGTTGGTCACACCTGACCTCTGAACATCACACTTTCTGTTGTAGAGCTGAAACACGGATTCAGATTAGTTCACGTGAACATTTAAGTGAAAGCAAAAGAGGAGCTGAAACAAAAGGAATTCTGAGTTTTAGACAGAATTACATTGCTTTACTGTGTATTAACTGTCAGACCGGCAGTTGGTAACATCAGTACTACAGCAGGATACTGTCCTGTCCAACACTGAGGCCTAGGCTGGCTGGGATTCTGTTCCAGGTGGGCTCTGGTCCAGTGAAACCAGCAGAAAAACCAGAGGCAGCTGTTGCTCTCTTAACCGACAAGAAGTCGTCATATTTAGACATCGTTTAATCCAGAACCTTTATTTTGAAAACCCTCGCAGTGTGAGTGTGTGTCGGTGTGAAACGCACCCCATCCATGTCAAAGGTGAAGAAGACCTGGTCCACGTAGCTGTTGGCGTTCTCGGTCATGCCCTTCAGGTTCAGGATGGCCTTCAGCTCAAACAGCGTGATGAGGCCTGACGGAGACTCTCGCATGAACTTGTTGTACCAGTGGTGCATGTCCTCCGCCAGGATGTCGTCCAGGTTCGAGCCGTGGTTCCCCATTGGTGCGGTCCGACGAGTGCACCGAGGTGAGGGAAAACAAAACCTCCAGAAAAGGAAGGTGGAGGGATTCCTCTCACCCTGAACGAAAGGATGAAGCCTGGAGGAGAGGGTTTTAGAAAAGGAGACGAAACCAAATAGAAACCCGTGGCGTCGGCAGCAGGAGGGTCGATCCGGCCGGCACCCGGACTGCAGTGACTCTGAGAGCAAACCTCAGGACTCTCTAACCCTCTTACGTCCTGGAGGAAAACTCAAGGAAGCACCGAAAATAACCCCCTAATGAGATCAGACCGCCCTGCCGCAGAGTTGCCAGAGGACGAGCCAAGAGGCTTTACCTGCCGAATTCAGGTGAGGGAGTGGAGCTGGCCCTGGTAGCAGGATGGTTATATAACAGGCTCACCTGGGTGTCCTGGATCAGACGGAGAGGTTCCCCGCTAGCCGCCAACCAGCAGCTTGTTTAGCAACATTTGTGATTAAATGCCAAAAAAAAGGAAATATCAACCAAGTTTAAACAAATCTGTGTTAGAACGACCTCAGATCTCACACTGTCAACACCACCCGGACCAGACTGGAGCAGACCCGGTCCAACTTGGTCCCATCAGGTATCACAAGTCAGATTAATCATTGGAGGTTCGGTCCTAATGCGGGTCCCAGCCTTTACAGGTCAACACTGGACATTTATTGATCAGTTGGAGTCGACTGAGTCTCGCAGTCAGCGGTGCATTTTCATTGGCTGAGATCTTTCGTGTCTCTTTCAGCTTCCATCTATTAACCTGTTCTTTTTTTCTGTGCTGACATTTAAACATTTCATCTCGGTTTCTGTGACCTTTGACCTTGTGAAGTTCTCTCGTGGTCAGTAACCGGCTCAGGGCCTCCGGTTAAACCATGTAAAGCCATAATGCAGAGGAACACTGGGACTCGTACAGTCGGATCTTTTGTCTGCTTATTTCAGAGTTTTAGATCAAACATCATCTGTTTCGTCTTTTATGACATTTAAAATGTGGATTCTTAATCTTATTTCAGGACATTAAAGATTAAAGAGTATAAGTCAGGAGTTTACAGGGACATTAGAAACATTACTTCACCTGTTACAGATAAATCTGCTCCTGAGCTGCCTGAACAGGGGCGGGGCCAGAGGGGCGGCCCAGAATCTGACCCCTAGTGGCCCCCACCCCCCATCAGAGCCTGAAGGTGATAGGTAGTTGGCTTATTAGTATCATGGATGGATCACTGAACGGGTCAGCCAGGTCCAGACCCATGACCCCTGTCTGAAGTGGCTGTTTACATGTGCTGTTGGAAAGTCAATCAAACGACCATAAAGACTCTTTGAGTCCGGGGGATTTGGTCCTCTGCGTGGTGGATCAGGGGCCTTTACATGTCTGAGTCCAGGGGCCCGTTGTTTCATCATCTGTCCATGGCTGTAGGATATTTGGAGTAACGATATAGTTTCACAATAAAGTACAAAACACATGAATGTATGACAAATTCAAATGAAGATGATTAAATTAATTTCTACGTGAAATAATATCGAGAAGGTGGCAGGAACAGCCGGGTGTTTCTGCCCTGAGTAGTGCCTGCAGTCTTTCTCTCATCGTGTCTCCTGGTGTCAAAAACATACGTGGATTCAAATGTTGACTTTTTCCCGTGTTCAGTGATGTTGATGACCTCAGGCGTATCTATAGATGCAGACGTACAGTACGTGCGAGGCTGCATCTGTATCTGGAGCGGTCGTCTTCTCTTCAATTCACTGTCAACAAAAATCTGTTCATCCTTTTTATTACCGTAAAAGTTTTGGACACTTTGAACTCCACGACTCTGCTGACACCTTGACTCAGAGCATCGACGGCTTTACTGAGAAACAATGTCGGAGCGAGTTAAGCACATCAGAGAGGCAGCAGTTCGTCCTGCCAGCAGCTTAAATCACAGCTTTAATTAGACTGACTGGAAAACTCCGTCGTGATTCAGGATGTGATGGAAGTTTCCATGGTCCTGTTAGTCAGCAGAGCTGGTGACCCGACTCCGGTCTCACGCTGCTGGTTTCCCATTTCTAACATGTTTTGTTCATCAGAAGACACTTTTGAACAAGTTTCAGTTCAAGTTTCAAAACCTCGACACACAAAACGTTTGTTTCAGACAGAACTGAAATCTTTCTCTTGTTGATCTGTTTTATTTCGGGCAGCAGTGAGACTGGATGTGAGTGTGTCAGAGGATCAAACAGATTATCCAGACTCAGATTTAAATGCAGCGAGCCGCAGCAGGTTTCCTGCTTCCAGGTCCGTCTTTTCCAGGTACGCGTCCTCGGCAGATTACGAGTTAGACGAGTTATCGTGGAGACGAGCCAGCTGTGGACAATCCTCCTCAGCACTTTCACCACTAACTCACCTTTTCAAGCTGTGACATCACTTCATCCACTCAGGTGTTTCATTATGTTGCCGTCACAGAGCTGACCCGAAGAGCAGAATTTATTATTTGAATGCAGGACTTTAACTTGTAATTATGTATTTTCATAGTGTAGTTTTGCTGTTTTACTTAAGTGAATGATGCTGAATATAAAACACTTCTCAGAAGACACGCAAGATATTAAAGACCAGATAAACATGAATGTAATGAAAATACACATTTTAATTTCAGACTTAAAGGCACAATGTGACGTCTCCAGTTTCAAACTTTTCTTTACTACAGAATTTACATTTTCTTTACCTGCTGAGTCTTTCTACAGTTTCAAAACAATAAAAACCTGCATGTTGGTTTTGTGAAGTCGTTGTTTATGAATGGAATAAGGCTCCAGGTTTTCCCTCTGACTGCTGTGACTCAGCGAACAGAAACTAAATCAAGCGAGTATCTGTGCTGACACTTTACAGTTAGTTGCACGACTCCAAAAACCCTCGGTGTTTTAAATAAACGTACTGACACCATCATCATCATCAGTCACAGCTCTGAAGGCACCGAACAGCAAGAAGACACCATAATGAAAAACAATACAGTCACATTATATTCTTACAAAAAGGAACAAGTCCAGCGCTGCAGTGTAAAAAGGCTTCGAGTCGAGGATTAGTAAAAACATCTCGTGTCAAGCTGCACTTCATACTGAATTAAAGCTGGACCTTCAGTTAAATTCCCAAATTATATCAGCGATTCTTTACAACACAAACTCGTGAGAGATTCAGTCTGTTTCCTCGCTTCGTCTTCGAAACACATCAGAGATGAGAGAAACCGCGGTGACGGGCAGCAGCTCAAATGTTCGTCTGCACAGAGTCCAGACTCTCAGACCGGCCTCTTCCTCCAGGCCTCGCTGCCGCAGGGGCTCAACGTGGCTGCCGCGCTCCGACTCGGCCTGGCGTCTGATTATTCACCGGGCTGAACTCTGACACATCGTCTCCTGCGGCAGAAAGAAAACTCAACATTAACACATCATCACCTTGAAGTTAATATGTTGAACAAACAGCTGCTTATTTCCACCTCCAGCAGCTACAGAGCAACGTGATCCTGCACGTGGAGCCGGGTTTGTGTCACCTGATGTTCCCTCTCTGTTTCTGTTTCTTTAGCTGCTAAACGCTGCACGATGTTCAGCAGCTCGTCTCTGTCTGCTGCTCAGCAGGAAGTGTTCAGCAGCTTTTTACAGCTTTTATTCTGAAACGACGCTCTGAGAGGGAACCAGGACAGAAAAACCAGGAGCTGAAACTCACTGTGAAGCTCTGTAAAGCCGAGGGGAGCTGCACATTCAGCTGATGAATCTCTGTAGCTTCAAAAAAAAAAAAAAAGAATCTGACGGCTTCCTCAAGATTTCTGTGACGCTACGTTGCTGCTAATTTAACTCTGAGGTTTAAATGAGCCACAACAAAACCAGATAGAATTCAATCAATTCTCAAATAAGACCTGCTATTCAAACAATATCCAGCAAGAACAAATAAAGTTCAGATTTAGAATATGAATACTGTCACTATAGACTGTATGATTGTCAGTCACTGGTTAATTTCAATCGCTTCTACTTCTACGATTTTTTAACCGCCAATGAAACTCAACACATCTTGCACATTTCAAATTAAATGCCTACCAGAAACAGGAGGGACTATGCCCTTTTGAGGAGCTAGAAGGCTTTTAATGTGAAACAAACAATACCTGCAGAGTGTAACGTGACTTTTAGTTGGTGCTGTGTAAATCCACATTATTATCAAGACACAAACAGGTAAACATGGAGGAAGTGATGGGAAAAACAGGAAGGCTTCTTACTCAAAGACCCTCAAAATTAAAACAATGAAAAATAAAATAAAGCTCTGGTTCTTTCTGCAGTTGAATTTACTGTCGAAGTCTGTCGTAGAATTTCTGTAGGACTCACCTCCATCTTTGCTTCTTCTTTGCTTCCTGTCGATTCTTCTTCCTGTTTTTCTCCAGAGGTTTTCTCCTCCTCCTCCTTTCTTCCTGATGAAGAGCCGTCTCCCTCCTCTTCTCCCATAGATGCGTTCTCCTTTTTCTTCTCTTCTTCTCCTCTGGGCTCGACATTGATCTTTGACTGATCTACTTCGTGGGATTCGTGTTTCTCAGGACACGCTGAAGTGACCGTTTCGTCCTCTTTCACCTCGTCTGTTTTAGCTTCCTGTTTGAAAACCTCTCCTTCCTCCTTCTCCTCTCCTCCTCCTCCTCCTGTTGTTTTGTCTTCTGGTTCACTCGGGGGGCTCAGAGAGGTTCCCCCTCCCTCGTTGGCGACACTGACCTCGTCTCCACTGCTGGACATCCTGTGGAGGCGGGACGGAGGGCGTCGCCGGACGGAGTGGCGAGCTCTCCCCTGGAGAAGGACCAATGGGAGCAGAGACAGACAGGTGAGGTCACTGCATTCAGACGTTTGTCCTCAGCTCATAAAGCTGGACGCCGATCATGTTGGACTAAGAGACTTTGTCTAAACAAGATAAAAGTAGCTTTTAGTAAAGTTTAAGCATGACTGACTACAATAATGTCTACCTACAAAGCCCCTCCCTCAACCACTGAATCAGCCAATAGCGTGCCTCCGAAGGTAACGTGTCAGAGCTGCGTCACCTTGTCAGGGTCAAAGGAATAGTTTGACATTTTGGGGAATCCTCTTCTTCCCGTTCATGCTGAGAGTTCAGTGTTCAGATTGATGCCACGCTCATGTCTTTACGGTAGCCAGCCATGCTTAGCTTAGCTTAGCTTAGCATAAAGACTGGAAACAGGCCAATAAATAGTCCGGCACATAACGCCCCGTAAATCAGAGAACTGTTGTTTTTACTCAATGAGCGTTACCTTCAGTCTTTATGCTAATGTTAGCATGCGTGTGTAAGTGCAGCCTCACGGAGCTGCTAGCATGCTGCAGACTTAGTGTTGTTCCAAAACACAGAAGTTTATATGTTTAGAATCTGTATTTTCAGTCATTTCTATGTTTGTTTGTTTATTGTGTTTCACAGCTCAGCTGATAATATTATAATATTAATAATAATAACAAATGTGAGCATTTGATTCATGCTGAAGAGACCAGATTTCACTCTGAGGGGCTTTAGACACGCCGGCGCAGGTATATTCACATGTTTAGTCATGGGTCATTGAATACATCACATGAAGTGGACCAATGAGAACACTGGATCTGATGAGGAGGACGGCCCTTTAACTCTCTGACTGACCTTGTTGATGTTCAGCAGGATGGACCCCTCCGCTGCAGTGGGAGGGGCTTCAAAGGAGGCGGGGCCTTCCTCTTCGGTTAACGGCGAGGTGGCGACGGGGCTGGTGGGGGTCGCCGTGGAAGAGGTGGTTACCGTGGTAACCGGGGCGGAGCCGGCGGAGGGCAGGGGGAAGGCGGGAGACAGCAGCCTGAAGCCTGGGCTCTTTGGAGAGGGCAGCCGGGCCGTGGGAGAGAGAGCGAGGTTGGCCTGCACACAGAGTGATGTCAGAGTGCAGCTCTCCGTCCACACCAGCAGAGAGCAGCAGAGTCCAGCAAAAACCACCTGCACTCACCTGGAGCTTCTCGATCAGAGCAGAGTTCCTCTTGGCTTTGACAGGTAGAGAGGTGACACCTGGAGGCTGCTTGCACACGCACACACACACTTAAAAACAGCTCAGAGGAAACAAACACACCTGTTCGCTGTCATCAGGTGAGACTCGGTGTATTATTAATATTATCACATGAGGTTGAATCTTGTAAAGATGTATTTAGTAGCTTTTCTGTTCATAGTTCCCCTCAGGCCCCGCCCCTCAGGCCCCGCCCCAGTTAACAGGTAAAGAGTTGATCTCTGTCTCACCTCTTGGTCGTCGGCGTGTGTTTTGGGGAGCTGTAAGGAGCGAGGAGGTCGTCGTCTGACCGCCTTCTGCTGCCAAACAAACAACATGTTGGTTGAATCTGATATTACATGAGATTAAAGACACCCGGGTAGTTTAGCCCTGATTTCTGGCTGAAGGCTACAGCTGCACTTCAGCCTCTTGTGGCCGAAGTGAGTATTACTACAACAAACAGAAAAAGAGCCTGAAAATGTTGTTTTCACCCGTTTAACAGATGATTTAAGGAACTTAATAATAAACTTAATTATTACTTAATAATTTCCCTGTTCTGAAGTCTGAAGAAATAAACACAGGAGAGAAAACAGATCACCTCTCTCAGGACTTCTGTAATATTTGGAGTTACAAATAGCAGCTATTTATTGATTTAAAGTTTGTTTATTTGGCATTCATTTATCACAGTGAATAAAACTGTCCTTGTTGAAATGGATTCGTGATGCCAAAGATTTGACTTTATTTATTAACCTTCAGTGTCACTCTTTGGATCCATGAATAAGATATTTCCAGTTGGATTTATTGTGTTTGTGTCACTGGACAGTAAATAAATGACCACCTGCACACACAGGTGAGATGTCAGACTTTAGTTTTAGAGCTTCGTGCTGAAGTCAGAAACACGTGAGCTAACGGACTCATTTTACTTTCACAAACTGGTTTTCTTCAGTTTCTGCAGAGAAACACTGAACATCAAAGTACCAGAAGATTCTCTACCAGAGAGAGAAAGCTGATACAGAAACAGTCAGTAGTTCAAACACAACTCTCTTCCTGACTTTGCCTCATTTCCTGTTTCTCTTCTTCTTCTTCACATTCTGCTGCTGAACGCCGCAGCACACTGACACGAGACTGAGACACGTTATTACAATATTACAAAGACAATGTGACGCAGAACATTTACAAAAAGCTCAAAATAGGATTCAGGTTCAATGTAAAGTTTTTATTCCAGCGTTACTTTCCTGTCCATGTTGGTGCATTCAAGGACAGTCCGACCCCTCAGTTTTTACAAATAGACCTGACATGTCATAGCAGGACGTCAGGAGCGTTCATGCCAAATAAACAACTTTAAATATTCTAATATGTAATCATTAATAATAAATAGCTGCTATTTGTAACTCCAAATATAAAAGGCCCCTGAGTCTGTTTGTGGTCGTTTTGTGTTGCATGTCAACAGTCACTTAATACGGAGATTGTAGTCCAGGAGGCCTGGGCCTGGACCCGGTAGGCCTGCTCAGTAATCCAGCCATTATACTAACAAGCCAATCAGGTTCCAGGGGGGGCTGTGCCACGCAGGACGTGTCTATTCTCTGGTGTGAATGTGTATTCTCTGATATACAGACGTATAACTCACCGCTTCGTTCCCAGCAGCATCGTGTGCCGGAGCCGAGCCTTTGAATCTTCCTGCAAGTTCAGCCACGGAGCGCCGGGATGTAGCCTCCTCCTGGAGGAGGGAGGGGGGGGTAAGGTAAATACCAACAAGACTGATTTCATTACGCAAAGATGTCACGTGTTTGTGCTGTGCAGCATTACATACATTTCTGAGCTGTGGGAGCATTTACACAAAATCATTTTATCTGCCATGTTTGATCACCAGGCGGGCGCGCCTTCCGCCATCTTGATTAGAACGTGGATGTTATTTCACAGAATCCTTAATAATGAAGTTGAAGATGCAGAAGTGTAAATGAAGCTTTAGGGAAGCGAGTGTGTGACTGCTTGTACTGGGAAGCTTCCAGGTGTGTAAACGAGAGCGTGGCGTTCACTGACGCAGGTTACTTCCTGTGTGTGGTGGCGTGTGAGCTGCATGTGACCATGTTAGGATGGAAATGTGAGTGTTGTCATCAGGAAAGCAGCTGCTCATTAGAGCGACAGCTCTGAGGCAACATGCCAACATGTGTCCTGTTTGATGTAAGATCCCGGGGGCGGGGGGGGGCGGATTATGATTTGAGGGGTTCAGGGTCCGCAGTGCAGACAGGTGTTAAAGCTCTGTGATGTAAAAGACTCTGAATGTGGAATCAAACATTTCAGTGAATCATCTTGTTCTCTTCTCGACAGAAAGATGTTTCAAATCAGTCTCATCTCTGTGTGTCCATGCAGGACCTGTTTAGCCTAGCTTAGCATAAAGCCTGGAAGCAGGGGGAAACTGTTAGCCTAGCTCCATCAAAAGAATCGAGGGCTCTATTGGGTTTAGTTGACAGTAGAGCTCAAACAGCACTATGAGTTCAGGACAACAAATAGCTCCAATGCTAACTGCTGCTAAAATTACTTTTCTGTTTCTACACCTGTTCAATGACATGTAAATCAGAGTTGGGCTCTCTTTTGATTGAGCTGGGCTCGCACTAAACCTGTCCTTGTTAGCTACAAATAACAGCCATAACAACAGCTAGCTACAAACAGCTAGAAAAATGTTGGATTTGCTAACTGTTTATAGCATCAACCAGCTATAAACAGATATCATGAAGGTGTGTTTTATTTCGTTTTATCACTTTTTGTCATAGTGGTTGTTGGTCATCAAATAAAGCTAACAGCTGCTACACCCACAATATCTCCTTTTTACATTTCTGTTTCTATCTGTTTAATAAACTGAATACAACATGAACATCACGCAGCTTTGGGGATGTTAAAATGTGTATTTTTCTCTGTTTTGATTGAGCTATGCTAGTAATTTCCCCCTGCTATTGGATATGCTAACTGTTTGTAGCTACCCTAAGTTGTTATGGTAGTTGTTTGTAGCTAACCGGTGTTACAAAATGTGTTTAGCCTAGCTTAGCACAAAGACTGAAAGCAGGGGGAAATAGCTAGCCTAGCTCCATCAAAACAGACATAAAATACAAAGCTGTCTGATTTATATTTTGTATTTTGTGAATGTGTGCTGCTACCGCTGCTCCAGCTGCTAACGCTACCAGGGCTACTGTTAAAGTGCTTTCAAGAGAAACGTTAGCCTCAAAGTCTGATATTTGGTCTGGGGCGAAAAACAACGTTTATGATACTAGTTAGCAAAACCTGCTATATGAACTGTCTTGTGTTGTTGTACCATTTCTTCCGTTTTAAGCTACAACCCGCTGTACTTAGCTGCGTGATGAGATTATACTGCAGGTGGATAGCAGCAGCCTGTGGTGTCCAGGATCAGGTGTAGCCGGGTGCCGCCCAATTCAACACTGATGTTGTTAGCCTAGCTCGCTATCTGAAAGCATCTTTGCTGCTACTGCTTCTACTCCTAATGCTAATGCTACGGCTACCATCTGTCCGTATAGTTGGGTTACTAGGTAGACGCAACAGCAGGGTCCTCATCCCTCACTGGCTTCCTACCGATATAAACTGTATGTAATGTGAATCAGACAGAGTTGTATTTGTTTCTGAGTTGAAAACAGAAAATATCAGCAACTTCAGTCCAAAACAGTTGTGAGTCCAAACACACACGAGGACCTTACAAGTCTATTAAAGGATCACACACACACAGTAAAACACACACACACACACACACACACACACACAGCTGTTGACGTGGAGTTGATCCGCATCCATTCCGGTCTCACATAACTGACATTCAACAGATAATGAAATCACACACACACACACACACGTGTTTCCATCACTTCAGGGGACATCACTTTGACTTACATTAATTTCCTGGAGCCTAAACTTAATCTTAAACCAAGTCTTCACCCTAAAATACTTACTTTACGGGGACTTACGTTGAGATTTATGTCCCCACAACATAAGTAATACATGTCCACACACACACACACACACACACACACACACACAGTCTTGCTCATTCTTTCCGCAGCGTGTAGTCGACCTATAAACTGAAGGCAGAAAGTGATGAAAAAAACAACCGTTGAACCACTTCCTCTTTCTGACAGTGTGTGTGTGTGTGTGTTTATTCCTGTTATGTTTCAAACTAAGAATATCTGCTCTTTATCCTGTTTAATATAAAATTATAAAACTTGCACCATATTTATGTCACAGTTTTAGTTTCCATACTTGCAGATCGTCTGCAGACCAGTTTCTAATGTTCAGCTTCATTATTATTATTATTATTATTATTATTATTATTTATTATTAAATAATCGTTATCTTTGTCTCGACTGCAGCTCCCACGAGACTGTGACAGAGTGATGATGATGAAGTCCCTCCCCTCCTCCAGGTAAGATCCTGTTCTGCTGTTTCATTGTTGTCTCATGGAGAGTAAAACAACCAAATACTCTGACCTCAAAGGTCGACTTGCTGGCTTTTCAGAGCTTTCAGACACATCTCATGGTCTTCCTGTAGTCCGTGGCCGTTTGAGTTTAGACCTTTTTGTTCCCAAAGGTCAAGAATGAAATCTGACACACAGCATTCACTCGCGTTTTCTTTTGACCGTTTTCTGAAAATTGAATTTTAAATTTGCGCCACATTTGGATGGAACCCGACCGACGAGCTGATCCGATGACCTTCTCGGTGTGTATTATGTGAGATCAAACTGTTTGACGCGGCGCCGCTGTGACCGCCGGTCAGTGGACGCGTCTCGCAGTGAAAGTGACGACCAAAGACTTGACCTTGTTCCTGTCACTCGCGCCTGGAACAAACCAAAATCAGTGTGTCAGAAAGCCTGATCACACAGCGAGATTAATCTGCGCTTCTTTGCAAAACATTGGTTCTCTCTTACTGCTGAGCTAACTGCTAACTTGCTAGCTGGCTGGGCTAACGCTAGTCAGTCCCAATGGTTCCTGTAGGTTCTTATTCTTAGTTATTGAAGAGGGAAAATAGCTAGCTCTCCGAGATAGCGGGCTCGCTAACAGTCAGGTTTTGGACTCCAAAGCTCCCAACTTGATGCAGATCCCCCCCCCCAACTTTGGAGTTGTTGCTTCCAGTCGTTATGCTAAGCTAGGCTAAACACATGCTGGACGCATCTCTACTGGACACAAAGAGGTTTCATCAGAAGACCAGAGGAACGTTCCTGACAGCTCTGGAAGGAAATGTAATAACGACCGACACAACATGCCTTTGGATTTATCACAGCAGCTATTTCACTTTAATTAGGCTATAAATAAATAACACGGACCTCACAATATTATAGTTAGTTTCACAAACATGTTTTCTGAACTGCAGCATAAACAGGGTTTTATACTTTCATTCAAAATAGTTAAAATGATTAAGATCTCTTTCCCTGATGTGTTTCATGTTTCATGTGTGCGATCGTTTGCATTTTTCGGACACGTTTGTCACTGCGAGAAATATCTTCTGATCCGCAAGTATGTGGTGCATTTAAGGGCTGTTGGAAAGCTCCGACATCCGGCCTTCAATGAAGTTCACGTGGAATTTAAAAGAGCGAAACACGACCTCCTGATAAATGTGATATCTCAGCGACACACTGAGCTCTGTGTGAGCGAGCCAGACATTCAGAGTTAGACGGAGGAAACATTTCTGAAATGTGTTAATAATAATAAGAATGTTCATATTTATCTAACGTTTAATGAGACACAATAAATCTGTTCTTTCACACTGAAGAAAACTAAAGTGTTGCAGCTCATTAAACTGCAAACGGACAATTTCATGTAAACATCCAACTGTGATAAAAGACGACACCTCCGACACCACCGTGACCACGTTGGTGAAATCTCATCCCTGCAGCCGTGCCGCCAAACCAAACCTGACGTTATTATATCACGGCTAAATAATAATATTAAAACACACACAGCAGTTTGCAGCAGCAGAAAGTTAAAAGTTAGAAGAGTTTTACCTCCATCCTGCTTGTCGTCTCTCAGCGGCCTCGTTTATGTCGAGTATGTGTGAGCGAGAGGCAGCAGGTTAAATATAGAACCAGAGTCACTACAGACAGGCAGAGAGAGAGAGACAGGCAGGCAGAGAGAGACAGAGAGAGAGAGAGAGGGAGGCTCGTGTTCTGTCACGTTGATCATCTCTCTCTTCATGTCGATGAGTAAAATGTGATTTTAGTTGACTGCAGCAATGAAAGCGTTAATTCAGCTGCATGAGGAAGCGAGCAGTAAACAAAGTAGTAAACAGACTGCAGCATGCTAGCAGCTCTGAGGCTGCACTGACACACAGCTACATGCTAACATCAGCATGCTAACATGCACACGTCTGTGAGAAGTTCAGTATTATACTTCAGCAGACCGGCAAAGCCTTGTATGTGATTAATAGTATTTTAAAAATGAATTGTGAAACCGACTGGACGCCAGTGCGGCGAGACCAGGATGTGTGTGATGTTCTGGTCTGGCTGCTGGATCCAGATCTCACTGTTCAGTAATCGAGGCGTGAGGATGTCAGAGTTTTATCCTGGCTCAGGTGTTTCTGTTATTTTGTCCGTGTGTGTGTGTGTGTGTGTGTGTGTGTGTGTGTGTGGTGTCACTCATCAGCAGTTTGTGTGTGTTTCAGATGTTGTGATAATGTGGATGAAGAGGAACCTGCAGCCTGCCGCTGCTCTGCAGGATGTCTCCGGATCTCTAAAGGGAAGTTGAGTCACTCGAGCAGAAATTTTCTTCTTTCGTTTCTCCTTTTGTGTTTCTTCACTTCTGAGTTTTCACCAGCTTAATACCGGTTGCATAAAGAGAGAATCTGAAGCTATCAGTTCTGGTGAATTTGAGGACAGGAGCACAGAGGAACACACTGCCACTAAAACGACTGATATTTCAATGAGGTTTTGAATGGAGGACGTGTGTTTCCTCTTGCAGGCAGCATTCTGCGAAACTTGATTCTTACAGACAAAACTCAGTTAATATCAAAATGATGAAATCCTCTTTTTCTTTCAGGTCAATCTCCACTTATCTTCTGACCAATCAGAGTTGGCGGTTTGTCCTCTGAGCAGAAACACGGGACGTGGTTAGCGGGGAGGAGCGAAGCAGACAGGAAGAAGTGCTGCGTTAAGGAGGAAACCTTATAAGGTGAAATTAATGTGGCCAGAAAGACGTTACGCAACATCACAGCTTCTGTCAGTAAATTAATACAAACTTCTGCAGAAACATAAAGATTTAAGACTTTTATGATCATTATGGCCAAACGTGTGTTTTGGAGGCGTGGCGTCAAAATCCAACTTGAACCACTGACTGACTTCAGATTAAAGACGCTGAACATTCAGCTCAGAAATGAGAAACGATCAGTTTGATTTGAAATGTTACAAAGTTTATTAGAAAGTCAAGAATAGAAACTTATATTCACTGAGGAGGAAAACTGCTCGTCACGCTCGGATTAAGGTGGAATTGTCATGTTATCAGTACTTTTAAAGGCTGAATTTGACCTTAACAGACCAACATGAAGCCCTAAATGCTGCTCCGCTCTTTGCTGCCACCTGGTGGTCAAACGTCTCGAGCAGCTGACAGGTCAGTGAATGCACCGCCTACAGTCAGTATTGTGAGTCAACAGTGAGACCTGAGAGTCTGTGGAGGGTTTATTATATTTCTGTCAATATTAGCATTGATCAGGCTGCGCAGAGTTCATGTCAGCAGTTGTCACAGCAGCTTTCTTTAAATAAACACTGAGACGTTCGTCTTTGTTCAGAGTAAATAAAGTTAATTTGATATAAACTTCACATCCTGCTGCAGACAAAACACACAGCAGCTCAGTTATTACTGCGCGCGCGCGTGTGTGTGTGTGTGTGTGTCTGCAGGTGAAACCAGCCGCCCTCGGGCTCTGATCAGCTGATGGTGGCAGCAGTGTGGCGTCTTCGTCGGGGGGGCAGTTTGGTGAGTCAGTCACATGATCACATTAAAATCTCTCCAACACCCGACATGTTCCTTCTTTTGAGAAATAAAATCCAGACGTTAGAAACAAAATTATTTTATTTGGACAAACTTTAAGACGGCTTCTTAAACTTTGTCCAGATAAAATAACGTTCTCGTTTTCCGGCCAGCAGCCCAAAGCTGTTGAGTTTACAGTCGTATGAAACGGAGAAGCAGCAGATCGTCAGGACAGAAACGATAAATTGATTATCAGAATAGTTTCAGTCTAATCGTTGCAGCTTAAAATAAATGTGATAAAATGATTTAAATTAGAAACCATCTGATTAAAATCAACAAGATGGTGAATCTGACCACCGTCCAGCAGCTCAGCGTGCTGTCTGTTGTTTCCTCAGTCTGGATCACAGCGGCTCCGAGACCTGCAGCCTGGTTCTGCTCCGTCCTCAGTATCCCACAATCCCCTGCACACCGGCCCCGTGGTTACCGGTGAGTTCAGATGATCCTCATCACCTCAAACACTGAGACATAAACTGATCGTCTGTTACTGGCCGTCTGACCCAATGCTAAACTTTACGTGCGCCTGAACGCACCGCTAGTTTTGGTCCCTGTGAGGTTGGAGCACCGGACAGGTCAGGCCTGTGTTGTTGGCTCTGTGAGGGTCAAACTTTATTATATCATTACTGACGTCATGTGTTCAAGTTCATTTTATTATTTAGCATCAAAAATATCTGAGCTTTCTGAAAAGATTTACGGAAACTGGTAATAACTGTAACTCCGATGTGACGTGAACGCAGCATCGGTCTTCAGAGATCCACCCGCTAACACAGATAGCATGCTAACAGCAGCAGCCCACAGCGTTTTACTGCCATTCGGTCTGTTTATTTCTACAGCCAACACCACAGATTAGCCTCAGGGGGCTTTACAGACGCGCCCCCCCCCCGACCCTCCATTCAGGAAAAACACCCCAAACACCCTTTAACTGGGAAAACTGTTAGAAAGCTCAGGAAGAGCAGCAGAGAGGGACCCCTTTACAGGATGGACAGACAGGAAGTAGATGTCGTGTGCACAGAATAAACCGTCAGCATCTCTTCTTCTACTGCTGCCACACAGACAAACAACAGATGTTTTACATTTCTTTATCTCCAATTTTCTACTTTTTACAGTCTTCTTCAGTCCTCCTCTTGTTCTTCTTCGTTGGTCGGTGCGGGACTCGTTCAGCTCCGCGTCACCTGGGCGGTCAGGTGCGTCCTGTGTCGTACGTTTTGCCTCAGTGAGTTTAGACCTGGTCTCAGTTTAACGGAGAGAAAAGAACAGAAAGCTGAGTAAAGACCGGACGAGCGAAGCGTTTAAAAACCAATGTTCCCTGTGAGCGTTTGGTTCGTTCATCACAATGAAGATTAAGACCTCATCATCAGTCAGAAGCAGTTGGAAGCAGAAGCAGAGACGTTGTTCTGGTTCAGGGACGTCCCTGCTTCTTCTTAAAGAGTTTATTAAAGGCGGTTCTCCTCCGGCTGCCGGACGACTCGTTCTCCTCACCTCCGTCCTCCTCCACAGGGCTCCTCCTGGCCGGGAGCTGGGGGCCCGTCCCCCGACCGCCGCCTGACAAGCTGGACGTCGAGAAGGCGAGCGGGGCGTCGGCGGCGTCAGACGTGATGCAGAGGGAGCGGGTGGAGCAGGAGGAGGGCAGGACGGCGGCAGAACTGCCCCTCAGCTCCCCGAGGCTGGAGCTCTTCTCCAGGCCTCCTCCTCCACCAACCCCGGAGCCCTGCAGGGGGTGGAGCCTGGATGAAAGGAGGAAGGGCTTGGAGCCGTACAGGCCTCGTGATTCGCCATGAGAGAGAGGGAGGGCGGAGTCAGAGTCTGAGCGGTTCATGATGTCCCTGAGAGAGAGAGAGAGAGAGAGAGAGAGAATAATGTCAGCAGAAGCTAACGTTGCTAACATGCTATTTTACTGCGATTAAAAACATGGAAGTGTTATGAACAGTTCGGTCTGTACCGGGTCTACACCGCTTCCATCCTCTCTGAGTCAGACACTAAAATTAACACTGTATTAAACACTTGTACAGGTGACGGAGAGCTTCGGTGGATATTGTGGATAAAAGAGAAACAGCTAATGACCTGTAATACACATACGGCTTCATGGGAGTTGTAGTTTTTCAGCGTCAGCAATCACAATCATTTCAGATTCCTAAAATACAGCGTCACTTTTTAGTCGCAGTACTGCCGCAGCAAAGCTCGCTCACGGCGCCGCGTCCAGGACGGTTAAACAAAAAGTATTAATAGAACTGGAAACAAACTGCAGAGTTAGGAGGGAAAATGGCGAGCGGCAGGAAATGACTGAGATACAGCTGCCGAGTGTTTTATTTTTTCTCTTAAAACTGTTAAAAACTGATTAAGAGTCCAATAAGAAAACTACGTCCGATTCATGAAACGTGTCCAGACTCTAAAACTGGTGAACTGTGAATTCTGACCACAAATATTTTAGAAATAAAAAGCGATGGATCTACCAACCTCTGAGAGCTGAATGTGAGAGCGGGGTCTCCCATCCTCTGTCGCAGGGGCATCAGACTCTGAGCTGCAGGAGAGGGAGGAGGAGGAGTTAGACTGAGTGGGTTGTTTTATTTTGAAAACCAGAAACACAGGAAGTTGAGATTCACACACACAAAGAAGAAAATATGTCGTGGGGGGGCAGCCGCACGGAGGTGGAAGCTGTGCTGGCTTTGTTTTCCACGTCTCCACACAGTGAACAGGTGATCTGAGCAGGCGGAGGAGGGTGAAGTTGCACAGGTGAGGAGGCGTTCACATGGACACCTGCTGTCCGTCACATAACAAGCCAAATTATCTTTAGCTAACAGGAGACGCGTGATGCTAACGTTTGCTCGTGAGACGGGGAAAGTGTCAATTCATCCCCCAAACATCCAATCAAAGCAAAGCTACGTTAGCTTAAAGGCTAATGTAAGTCCTCAAACCTGCCCGACCGTTAGCATCTGTAGCTAAGAAGCTAACAGTCAAATACATTTACATTTTAACCTCCGACTTCAGTCTCTTATCTTGAAATGTTTTTCAGAGGCTCAAACTCACGGACGTTTTCTGCACTTTGACGTCTCACAAATGTTCGTGTGAACGCCGCCGTCTGGTCGGTTCATTCCTCTGTTTGAAAAGTTTGTCGGGTCAAACTGCTTCTTTAAAACCTATGAAAGATTCTGAATGTTTCAAAAGAAACATAAAACGGAGTAAAATAGAAATAAATTGAAAATGTCTGATTTTGATAAGTAATAAAAAATAACTTAATTTAAGTAATTTTATTTAATGAATTAAAGTATATTACATTAAAACAGCACATCTAAAAATAACTAGTGCATTTTAAACACATTTAGTGCTTAAATTATTCCGTCGTCAACTTAAAATAGCATGAGCCATTTATAAAACTAATTATATAATAACATAATTAGCTTAATATTGATATTTTTCAGACCATTGAATTTATTGTGATTCCAGCAGTTTATTATGAACCGTAATTATCTCGGGGCTTTGTGACCATGATGCATTTCACTTTAACATCACGGCGTGTTTTTCGGTATTTCGCTGGTGTTTGTTTGATCGATCGGTCGCCCCTGCTGATCGTACAGAGGTAAGAACCAATCAGAGAGGGGGAGGCTGAAGGAGGGAGGGGCCAACCGGAGTGTTTCCATGGTGACTGGGTGTCTGCGATGCCACTCAGGGGCCAGAGGTCGCTCACTCGCCGGTTCATCTGCCACGCTGCGTCTGGAGGGAGCCAATCAAGAGAGAGAGGCCAAGAAAAGAGGACCAATCAGAGGAGGGGACGGAGACAGTGGGCGGACCACAGGTGAGCTGAGAGGAGAGGAGCTCAGGTAAACGGGTCTCATTACTTTGTCTGACAGGAATCTGAGCCTCTGTAAGGAAGCTGAATGATTAGCGTTTATTGATTTGACTGAATCTGTGCAAGCAAACGTGTCTCTGCAGAACACTTCAACGGTTCAATAACTCAGTTTCACTTTGATTTTTCAACATTCACAAATTCAGAATCAAAAGTTCAGATAATATTTATTCAAGTTGCTCAAATTCGAGTTGCAAAATTCAGATTAAACATCCGGGACGCCAAGGAGCAGTCGATTCTGTCTCGCATCGAACCAGCATCCAGCCAATCACGTTACACTCCGCTGGTCATGTGACGCCGATGCGTGAAGTTACGGCAACAACCCGAACTGTGAATTAATTAACAATTAACTCTTTATTTGTTCTTCAGGTTCAGGAACAGGTGGAGCCGACACGCTGCACATTAACGGGACATACTGGACAAAATCTACGCTGAACTTTTAACGAGGTGGCGTTCGTTAAACTGTTGTGAGCGTCATGTAATGTTAAGTTTAACAGCTGACTGCACTTTACACAAAACAATGGACGGCCAATAATGTGACTGTAACTCTTCATATTATACTTACTAAAGTTTAATTTTAGTAACGTTTAAAGCTTCATCTTTGTGCTTCTGATTTGTAAGATCATCCTGCTCCTTGGCGTCCCGGATGTTTAATCTGAATTTTGTAACTCGAGTTTGAGAAACTTGAATATATATTATCTGAACTTTTGATTCTGACTTTGTGAATATTATATGCACTGAGTTATTGAACATTTGAAGAGTTCTGGAGAGACCGGTTTGCTTCCAGCACGCTCAGACTCAAATCTCGATCAACCAAACTTCTCATTGACTCACACTGCAGCGTCCCCGGAGACAGGATGTCCTCGTCCATGTCGTCGAGGTCATCGGAGAGGAGGAGGTGCTGAGGGGTCGGAGGTCGCAGGCCGAGGAAGGACGGGTCCAGGTTGAGGGCGATAGCCAGCGCCCCCAGACCCGGGTTATTGACCACACAGAACCCCGTCAGAGACTCGATCTGCTGCCAGCGGTGCAGCTTCTCCCGCAGGGCCGCTGTCACCTCGGCCAGGGCCTGTCTGGAGGGGGGGGGGGGGTTGAAGTATTTGAATATCTGTTTACACATCCTGAGTTATATAATGACAATAAAGCTGAACCTGGAAGCTAAAAGTGACCAAAGCACGAATCCCTGAAACATCTTATCTGTATCGAATACATATATACACACACACACACACACATATACACACACATATATATACGTGTGTATATATATATATACACACATAAATACATATATACACACATATACATTGATATATATATACACACATACATATACACACACATCCACACATATATATACACACACACACACACACACACACACACACACATATATATGTGTGCGACCCTCTGAGGATAAGCGGTATAGATAATGAATGGATATACGAGAGAGAGTTTCAGCAGGGTTGCGGTTGTAGTTACAGTTCAGGTCACATTAGCACCATGAAACTGATCATTTAAGACCATCTTCAGCACCTTACTGATATATTACTTTAATAAAAATGTTACCTGACATACGTTAGCTTAATTTAGTATCCGGACAGTCACTTAACGTTATGTTATGCAAATTCTAAAGTGAAATATTATAGTTTGGGTATTGTGTGAACTGGCCAGAGACGCGTCTCACAGGCCGGATGCAGCATCTACGTGTTTCTATTGATGGATCAAATCTGACAGTCGACATTTCAGCCGAGAAATGAGAAGCTGCCGTTTGCTTCTGTCTGAAATCACAGGCCGCCGTGCTCAAACTGTCTCAACGTTTCAAGCGTAAATGTGCCGTCGTGATCACTGGGAACTGTATATGTTCATAGCAACAGTAACTAAGGGGGGTGGGGCTTAACGGACGGTCAACTGAATATTTCTGGGTTTCAAGTAGTAAATGTCCCATCTGAAGCTTCAGCTCGTTCGGGGTCAAAGGTCACTCACTTGGCGGAGAGGATCTTGTGGTCGACGTCGTCCAGCGAGGAGCTGTGAGCCACATGAAACGTCCCGAACAGAGAGCTCCTCTTCTTCTTGATCTTCTCGGCCTGAAACACCATCATCATCATCACCATCATCATCACCATCAGTGTGTGTGTGTGCGTGTGTGTGGTCCTCACCCCCTCTCGGGCCTGCAGCAGCTGCCTCTCTGCGCTCTGTTTCTTGATGTTGTAGTACTGAACTTCGATCTCGTGCGTCAGCTGCAGCCACGTCTGCAGAGCCTCTGGTGGCGCCCAGTGAGCCCGCGACTCCAGCTCCCGCTCTGCCTTCTTCAACGCCATGCGGACCTACAATATATACAGTATGTGTGTACATAAGAGATAGCATTCGTCAGGACCAGTTCCACCCTGCTGGGACAGGTGTTAGTGAATGAACATCTGATTGTGAAGTCCAGCGGTGGACCCTTCTACCTGATCCAGCTCCTCCTCGGCATACTTCTGCCGGCTCCTCTCGTTCTCGGTTCCCTCTCGAAGCTCTCGGAGCCGGTGGGCTTCCTGCTTGGCCGAGTTGATCTCGCTCCTCAGCTGCTCCTCCACCTTCACCTTCTCCACCTGAACGCAGCGTTGCTCCTCCTGAGCCTTTTGCAGCCTGCCAGGAACACCACCACCACAGCTGGTTAAAAACACACTGCTGCAGACTGACACCTGAACACACCGTTCACACACTGCTGCAGACTGACACCTGAACGCATCATTTACAGTTGTACTAAGTGACACAGTCTGTGATCTTTCTAAGGCTTTTGATTCTGCACCACATTCTGTCTTGGTTTGCTCACAACTACCACTTCTGTTACTACAAGTACTTACTAGAGTACTAGTGCTTCTACTACTACACTACTTCCACCACCACTGCTGTTGCTACTAGCACTACTGCTAACAATAACACTATAGGCTGCTTCTGCTACTGTAAGAGGAAACACTGTACTGCTACAGTGTTTTTAATGACTGTTCTGCCAGCAGGGGGCGCTCTGCCTCGGTGTGTGTGTGTGGGGGGGGGTACTGTGTAATATGTGAGCTGTCCTCGGTACATCAGCACCTGTTTGAATTTAATTCACTGACATGTTATCCAGCAGCTGCTGACACACTGAGCACTGCTGCAGTACTATGGGTACTGTAGTACTGCAGTACTTCTGCCGAGTGAAAACTAGCTACAGAATAAGTGGGAATTATGAGAGATATTTAAAAAAAGCAGTGGGAAATATTGCAGTATTAGTAGCAGTAGTGTTAGTGTGTAAGCAGTAGACATCACAGTGATGGTAGCAGTAGCAGCACAAACAGTAATAGTTACAGTTACTACAATGACTGCCACTGTTACTAACAGTAAGAGTGGCAGCAGGAGTACTGTGTGTAGTAGTAACCATAGTAACAGTACTGTCAGTATATCCAGCTGTAGTTGGCACAGCATGTTACAACATGACACACACACACTCGACACTGTGTGTGTGTGTAGACTGAGCTGCCAGCTATTCTCTGACCATATAAGGACTTTAGACAGAAAGCTTCTGCAGAGACCGTCTACACACACACACACACACACAGTAACACACACACACATACACAGTAACACACACACATACACAGTAACACACACACAGACTAACACACACACATACACAGTAACACACACACATACACAGTAACACACACACAGTAACACACACACATACACAGTAACACAGTAGTAGTAACAGTAGTAACAGAAGTAGTAACAGTAGTAACAGTAGTAGTAACAGAAGTAGTAACAGTAGTAACAGAAGTAGTAACAGAAGTAACAGTAGTAGTAACAGTAGTAGTAACAGTAGTAGTAACAGTAACAGTAGTAGTAACAGTAGTAGTAACAGTAGTAACAGAAGTAGTAACAGTAGTAACAGTAGTAACAGAAGTAGTAACAGTAGTAACAGTAGTAGTAACAGTAGTAACAGAAGTAGTAACAGTAGTAGTAACAGTAGTAACAGTAGTAACAGTAGTAGTAACAGTAGTAACAGTAGTAGTAACAGTAGTAACAGTAGTAACAGTAGTAGTAGTGTCCTGTGTGCTTGTGTGTGAACATGCTTGTTTGTCCGCAGATGTTTAATAAACAGGAAACAACACGCCGGTCAGACTGGTGAAGCTGTGGAGCGTCAGTAGGACTCGGCTGCGGCTGTGATGGACTCACTTCTCCTGCAGGTCCATCAGGCTTTCCTCGGCCCTCTGCAGACCCTCCAGGTCCTTCATCAGCTGCCCCAAGTCGTCTCTGGACTTCCTGGTCTGGATGTAGGCGAACCAGCAGCCGCCCAGCGCCATCAGGATGGACACCCCCAGAACCAGATCCTTCCACCAGTCGTGTCGGCCTGCTGACACACACAGAATACACAGTATATACAAGTACATACACAAATATATAATACACAGATACATACAAACCAATAGGATGATATACAGTATGTGTGTGTGTGTATATATGTATATATACACACACACATATCTCATTACACCCAATCACATTAATCGTCATACAACCAAACAATGTGTTACACTAAACAGTTAACCATGGATGTCACTCGGTCTCACACACACACACACACACACACACACACACACACACACACACACACACACCTGGCGGCGGTCCAAACAGCACGATGTCGAGGGCTTTGAGCTGCAGCTTCTGAGCGTGACTTCTGTCTAAAATCTTCATCATGGACACAGTCAGGGTGGTGTTCTTCACTGCCAGCCTACACACACACACACACACACACACACAGTTGTAGTTATATAAGTTGCAGCAGACTCAGTCTGGCTGTAGATTTTAAGCTCCACAGGAAGTGGCAACCCAGAGATAAACACTGTCATGGTCGTGTGGTGATGCAGCTCAGACCCCAGAGACTGTTCTGAAATACTGGTGCGTTCACGGACAATCCGACATCTGAGGTCTGAGACTTATAGGAGCCTGCTGCAGTGTCACCAGGATTTCAGCTGAACTGGTGAAGTAAACCTCAGGGGTGAACGGGAGGAACGTCTGTGATAAACAATACTATCCAACATGTGTCATGGCCGCTTTAACACGAGGTTATACGATTATTATTATTATTATTATTATTATTATTTGCTCATGATAAATTCAGACCATCAGTTACAATGAGCCCGTTTTTTAGAGATCAATAAATGGGTGAGATGTGGGGAGTACTAGATTTGCAGTATGAAGAACATGACTGGACCCAGAAACAGAAAGTTGGACAACATGGAACTACACAGTTATCCATGCAGACGTGTGTTTTGCCGGACGAAGCACTGAACGTTGAGGTGGATCACCTGAACATTTCATTTAGAAAACATAAACCATTCTGCAAAATATCACAAAAACTAAAATACGGCTGCAAAGTGACTAATGGAAGGTGGAAGCAGACAGTCGTTATTTGGCTTAAACATGTAAAACCCCTGGTATGAACCTTTCAGTTACTCCTCCTCAGAGTCCAGAGTCAGACCTGAACCCTCAGACCTGAACCTCATGTTGAATCATTCAGTGAGACTTCACGTCCCGAGAAGATCATTGTCTCTGAGGTCCAGAACAAACGTCCAGAAAGAACAAAATAGTTTCTAGCTTCTCTTCAGTGTCACAGAGATCCAGTGATGCTGCCTGTGCTGCAGCCAGGAGCTGCTGACGGAGACTGATGGAGGCTGAAACACAGAGCTAATGTTGTAGCTAACAGCTAACTGACTGACTCCATGGCAACATTTTACTTCCTGCATTAGGTCAATGAGTGTCCTCACAAGTACAGTATCAAATCCAAACATGTGTGTGTTACCTGGGTAAGGCCTTTCCATCCAGCTGGTGTTTCCTGAAGCTTTCTGTGTACTGAGGAAGCTCCACGCTGGTGATCAGCCAGTCCTCCACCTGCTGCACCGTCCAGTTATACACTGCACACACACACACACACACACACACACAGTAACTGTTACATGTTCATACAGTTTTTTATTAAAAGTAAACATTTTCTTCTTTGTGTGTCTTTTGTCGCGTCGTCATGGAGACAAATTGAGCTGGAAAATAAAGTGGATCCAAAAATAGGATTTTATTTTTACACTTTCATTCTGACTTCACTCTCTTCTCTTTTGTATTCCTTTATTTGTCTTTCTTTCAGTCTTTTTCTCTCCATCCACTCTAAGCTTCATTTTTCTTTCTTTTTCTCTCCGTTTGCATTTTGTCTGTCCATCTTTTCCCTCCCCCCCTCCTCC
>LKNJ01004712.1:0-29288 GCA_002120245.1 Maccullochella peelii | reverse complement strand
TTAAGGCAAATTCCATCTGTCCTAAAAAAAAT
The DNA here is from genome assembly GCA_002120245.1 of Maccullochella peelii. Classification (NCBI taxonomy): domain Eukaryota; kingdom Metazoa; phylum Chordata; class Actinopteri; order Centrarchiformes; family Percichthyidae; genus Maccullochella; species Maccullochella peelii. The sequence goes on along the minus strand of LKNJ01004712.1, from coordinate 29,256 downwards.
GCCTGCGGTCCCAGAAAAAGATTAAAATTGTCAATGAAGTTCACCGAATGGAGAGTACATGCAGTTGATAGCCAGGTGTTCAGAGCCAATAATCTGCTGAATATATAGCCAAACAAAGACATAGAATAGTTGAGCTACAGGGATTATTCAAGTTTCAACATGTCTAAGAACCATCACAATTGAAAAAAGACCAGTAGCTTGTGGCAGGATATTGCACTCCTTACAGTCTTTATTAGTTCACTTCAAAATACACATTGAGCATTTGTACCTAAAGATGAAATAAACTGACTGATCAGGTTAATAATTCATCGCATTGACCAGAAACAGTCAGTCACCTTTAGTCAGAAAACATGTTCATACTGCAGGTTCGTGTTTTGTGGCAAATGACTCCAGAAACAGAGGCACATTGCTGTTCCTGCCTTCATGCCTGTGCTATAGAGACTACCACTGACTTCAAGTGTTTTAACATAAAATAGAGCTTTACGAATGTTTCATGAGGTAGGAGATGCAGTCATGTTTGTCAGGCCTTAAGGTTATAAGGTGTATTTACCTATTAAAAAGATACACTCATGTTTAAATGTACACACTGTATGTCTTTGAGGCTTAACAAATATGATGAAAACATTTCCTTCCCCATAAAACACTTGCAAACGCAATATATTTCGGAATACTTCTTGAAACCTGCACTGTTAACATCCTTGCTTGCTAGCTAACAGTCCTCTTCTTCTGTGCCTTTTGCTTGTATATTGCTGTGTCTGTTGGAGCTTTTACAGCCACTAACAATAGTGTGAAACCAGCGGAGAGACTGTACAAAGAGACGAAGATTAAACAAAGATCTGGGGCGAAGCCAAGGTTGTCACATTTCTTAAACTGATTAAGTATAGAAACATCTCTCATTTCCCATTTATATAATGTTTTTCAGTTGTATAAATAATTCTAATATTCTTTCTTGTAGATTTACTTGTATTGTCAGTGTTAACAGTTGGCTGTTCATTTGTCAAGGAGCCACAGTGTGTAGCAGCTAGAATGTGAACCCAACCTGCCCTGCCACAGAGTGCACTGGCTGTAATTAGTTGTTAAGTGCTGCCTAATCTCATCCACTGCATGGGACACAGTTCCCAGAGAAAAGCTCAGGGAAGGGGCTGTAATGATAAAGCATGATTCTAACTTTAAGGACCTTTTCATGAAAATGGCACAGTGTTTCTGTTATTCCATGTCTGGGCATCACGCTCACGTGGCTTTGCCTGTGGATCAGACCAGATGGAATGCTGAAAGACTGCACATCTGTCAGGAGGGAAATTACATGGACATCATGCTTTTAATGGAAGAATAAACATTTTATTGTCAAACATGACACTCCAGGTGATACAGCATATACAGAGGGTTTAACTAACCCTTAGTTCTCACATATTACACAAAAAACAAGAGACACTTGGGGTATAACTGTTTACTTTTTGCCTTTCATACACCTTGAGTTTTTAGATTAATTATTCATCAAAAATGCATCCAGGGCCATATCCAGGATTTTTAAAAATACTAAGGTCATGAGTACAACGTTCCCCAAAAGCACACAAAAAGTTCCAGCGTTTATGTGCAATGGAGTTCTGTCAACAGACACACAAAATGACCATTGCAGCAACAAATGCCGTGGGACATTATATGACATGGATACTTAATCTCCATGAAAGAAAGGAGAATGGACTTCAACATGGAATAACATGAGTTTGTTGTTGTTGGTAAAATGACACATTGCCTTTCTTTATACTTTATTTAGATGACCTGTCTGACTTGGCTTCTGAACCTCCCCACAGCTAAAAATCAGTGCTTAGTGTCAGTGTTGATTTAACTGGCCCCTGTAAAACAACAGCTGGCCCCACTCTGGCCCTTGTGGTTCAATGGGCTAGACCTACCACTATCCTGAAGGCTCTACAACCCCCAAATTCTCAGAAATAAAAACAAGGACAATGACCTCAGTGTTCTCAGTCATAGTTATGGCCCTGACTGCAACTTCTTGAACTTGCTGTGACTTAGTTAATAAGTTACTTTGAAAAAGTAGTAAAGTAACTAATTAAATTAAGTAACCAAATTCAAAAAGCATTGTTAGTTAGTGTGCAAATTACATTGTGGCTTTCGGGGGAGACCTATTTTTAAGGGGTGGGAGGTTACTGTACACATGCACGTGCATACATGAATGAGCCTGCCTACGGGCAAAAATATACTATCAATACATTTCAATTCATACAGAGATTATTTAAAAAACCAGTGGCACCAAACATTACGATGTTTTAGACGCCCTCCTAAATTTCTCAAGTGAGGCTTTCTGGGAGCTCACAAAAGGTAGTCATTCACAGTACTCATGAGAAGGATATCCAAAAATCCACAGAACTACACAGAAAACCACATGACCGAACACAAAGGGGTAGGTTACTAGAAGCACAGCTCACGCGGCTCAAAGTAATGACACCACAAGAAACAAAGCGAAAGAACCGGTACAAATAGGGTAGGGCAAACGAGGGAATCACAAGCAGGTGTACAAAGGAAAGCAGGTGAGGCTAATCAACAGACAAACATAACAAGGGGAGACACTAGGGCAGAAACACACCAGAACCAAGACAAACCAAAACTTCAAAATAAAACATAATGTCATGTGTTTAGAGGAGGTTGTACCATTGCAGTTTGGCAATAGTCACATTCTTTGGAGTAACATAGTGAAAGGGCAGCTTTCTCAGTGGCACAGCTTTTCCTGAGTCAAACTATGAACAATAGACTTAGACTCTTAACAGTCTCACCACATTCCTTGAATGTCTGTGTTTTATTCACCAATAAAATGGCAAGCAGACCACATCCTCCTTCTCTAGCTCACCTCTATCTCATTCTCGAAGTCCATGACAGGTTTGCTCTCTGGTGTGAAGTCCCTGTCTGTCCTCTCCACATAACGCTGCAGGGTGCTGTAATACTGCTTGCTACTGGAAAAGGTATAGTGTGCAGAGATCTCCTCCCATGCTTTGTGGCTGGGGAAAGCAAACGGATCAGGGGCCTTGTTCTCAAAGAAGCTCTTCAGGTTTCTCTCTGCCAGCTTGGTGGCGTATTCCACAGTGAAGGCATCAAAGCGATCCATCTCTTTCTCCATATAGCGTTTCCAGAATGTGAGCTGCAGGAAGCTGACTTTGGAGCGACAGTTTGTGTAGCAGGTACCCAGGAGGCCCAGGATGGCACTGATAATGATGACACACCAGCCCAGTATCTGCAGACATACAAGCCTGATATGAACTGATGCTCACTCAACACTGTGAAATCCCACTAGGCATTACATATATTTAAATAAATACAGTTGATAAGTAGGTCACCTATACTGATAAGGGTGCTTGAAGGCTGATGATAATACTTTTACACTCAAGCAGCCAATAGGCTTTATTGTCTATTTGTTAATTATATACAGATTTGACAATTTTTGAAAATAGATCATCCCAAAAAATAGTAATTAAGTGTTTTTCCAGGATTGTATTCTTGTTACAGTGTAAAAGCATCAGGGTGGAAAAGACACCTCCACTGTCAATACTTTGACAAAAATAATCTTAACCCAAGGTCCACTTACTAGCTTTTTCTCTACAGCATCTGTGAGTTTGCAAAGTCAGAGGGAAATCACCTCTATGTATTCACCAACTCACTTTGTCTCACGATCAACACGATCACCTTCAGACCTGTATAACTGATAACTAAATAACAAACTTAACTTGCATGCACAAAGTGCAGCTAAAAGTGCTTTACATTAAGTCAAGTGTAAATATTGAAATGATGCACATCGGGATATCTGATTTTGAATAAAACCCAGTATCAGCCTCATGTATCAGCCAATAATAACATGTTGGACACAGTAGAAAGTTGAGGAAATGAGGGGTAATAACATTCAATATATTCATTATCAGTGTTCACGTTCAAGTGTATTGTCATATATGCTTAAAAAGTACCAAGTACATTCAAATACATGTGCCCTGGCTCTCTCAGCCCTTAAATCTATATATAACAAAGAAAATAAATAGATAGATAAATAATAATTAATAACAGATAAACAGCGTGAGTTTGTCTGTTCATTTGTGTAAAGTTAGGGGACTCAAGAGACGGATTTAAAAAAGAATGGTGAAAATTGAAACATCAGAGGCTGACATATCCTGGCTTTTAGTCCAAAGTATGGGTCGAACTCCAAAAATACCAGATCCTACATTACCCACAATGCAACTGAATAGCATCTTTCATTAGACCCTCCCTGCCCGGTAAACACCCTCATCTTTTGATCTATTCCTCCAATTTGTAATGTTTGGTGTTAAATTTGTAGTCTCCAAACCCAAACTGAGATTATGACATCACTTTGACATGCAGGGATATTTTCCCAGACTTGACAAAACTCCTCCAGATCCACAGGAGACATTATACAACTGCTTTTAGGGGTTTAGCTGGACTCCCTATGAGTAGTCTAATCCTCTCAGGTGTGTGTCTCTTACCTGTGACTGGGCCCTGAACATCAGCAGCAGCTCCATGCGCTCATCACTGGACAGTTTGGACCGGTCACAGGGCACTTGGGCCAGCTCCTCCCGACACTTCGTGGTCTTGTTTTTACAGAACAGATTCACCACCAGGTTATCGTCGAGACCACTGACGGCACATTCATAAAATGTGCCGTTGAGCAGGGCCACAGAGAGCCACATTATAGGAGCCACACAAGCCCCAGTGAAGATGTTCAGGAACACCTTTAGGCAGCTGAAGCAGTTCCCATGGTGGCAAAGCTTCATGGGATTGAGGCAGCAGCCAGTGTAGAGCCTCCAAAACCTGGTGCTGAACAACAGACCAAAGACCAGCAGCACTGCAGCTGGGCCCAGAAGGAAAGTTAGCCCGTAGACGAAGTTCTGGTCGTGGTTGCACGGGCACTGAAAAGAGACCAGGGAGAAGACTCGCTCCCCGCCTATAGTCAGGAGAGCCATGAAACTGTAGCCAATGGTGGATTTCTGGTTTGTGTAGAAGCGAGTGAGAGCTTGAAAGGTATCCATGGTGCCAGCAGGGAGGTTTCGACCACACTCCACGAGAAATTAAAACAAGTGAAAGACAGACAGAGAAAAGTGAAAAACTTGAGTGTCTGTGCAGCCTGCAGTCATTCCCTATCTGCTGTTCTTTCACAGCTGAAGACAAAACACATCTGCCACGCCTGTCTGTGCCCCTCCCTTTGGCTGGCTCTCTTCTCTTCAGGCTCCTCCTTCAGTCCGTCTGACACTGCCTCCCACCCAATGTCTCTTTACTCACCATATATCAGGGACTGTCCTTTGGAGAAGTGTGATGTGCTGTCACTAAAAGAAAAAGTACAACCCCACTGGTAAAACACTGCAACTTCACTCCACTTCCCTTTCTCTGACCACATTTACATCCCTCTTTACATGATTCCCTCTCCAGCTCCAACTGTGTTGAGACAGTCATTTACAAAAATCTTGCTGGTCTAGTTTTTATGATTACCAGTCTGTGTCCTTTCACAGGGGTGTGACCAATAATGCAGCCTGAAACAAGTTCATGCTGGTTAAAACAAACAAAAAAAGATCAAAGGAACGGAAGCTGTTTCTATTCACTTTTTATGTGTGTGTGTGTGATTCATTTCTATGAAATGAGAAGTATGACAACTTAATTTGTTTCTCTACAAAGCACATGCATTCTCCATACACAACAAACAAGTCTCAATTCCACATGTCAGCAGCATGCATTCAACAGGGATAATATCAAGCATTTTTATATGGAATCACAAAAAGTACATTCATTAAATCATGCAGAATGAGAGCATGCATTCATTCTACTGAAATGGTTCTATAGAAAACACATAGTTGTTGAAGAGATAGAAAGACACAGCCGAGAGTAGAGCAGGGAAGTGGTCACATCCTCTTGGTGGTTTCTCTGTTCCATTACCTCAAGTGACTACTCAGACTAAAACACTCTGAGTGCATTATACAGGAAGCTGTGAAACATCCGCTACACATATGAAACACATCAGTATCTGCTGGTACTGATTAAAGTCAACAGTTTGCCTCTTTATACTACATCTCCTGACTTTCTAATGCCTCATGGCAGAAAGCTCATAAGGCACACATGAATCTCTGACTTTACACTCTGCCTCACCTCATGTTGCCAACTGCCGTCTATATCTTTTTTTTCATTAAAGGTTTTTTTGGAGTTTGTCTTTACACACTAGATGTTGGTGTCCATTGTTTTCTATGTGAGCCTGCACACCAGCAGAATCCTGGTCCCGGGTCATTGTTTGACGTCCTCTCCTATTTTTTAGCTTTGACACACATCAGCTCTTGAGAGCATTTTATTATGCTCACTCCCCAGATCAACACATCTTGGCTCCTCTCCCTTCACTACTTCTGTGTGTGTGCAGCATCTAGTGTGTGCTATGGGCATCAACTGTTTTAGTGATGTGACTTCCAGTGGGTGTTACAGTTTAGTCTTGTTACTCTAAAGCAGACACAGACTTGACCATGGTTTTGGTCATGGTTTGAGTGGTTTGGTGGAATCTGAAGGCATTTTGGATTCAATTCAGTTTCTATTTCTTTCTTCTTCAATCAGCTCCAACTTGTGGTCAACTATGTCCAATTAATGCACAGTGTAGTTTTAAAAAAAAGTATTTATTCATCCAGGGTAGTTTCACTGAGAGTTTATTTTTTCAGAACACCTGTTCACATTCTATAAGGTCACACACATTCACACCTGGAAGCTGGGGGAGGGGCACAGAAGCTGCCCCAGGTGGTGCTTTTACACTTTCCCCTCCCAGACCAGGTCCAGACCAAACTACAACCTCTGGTCACCTGTAGGCCACCATGTCTATCAGCATCATGTGATGATGATGACTGGAATAATGATGTTGATACAGCTTATCTCACATATTAAACTCCAGATAAAAATGAAAAGTTTTTCTTCTCTCACTGCCCCTTGGCTCTTTGGATTAACTCCTTCACTTACATTATCAGTATCATCCAGATATCAGCAAAGTGGTCTAACCCAAACACAGACTAACCTCCTCACAGAACCATCCTGCCATCGTCTACAAAATTAAGAACAACAGGGTTGTTGTCAGCAGGCTCGGTTGACTTGACCGAAACCAACCTCATCATCCCGTTGTCGGTCTCCTGGCTGTTCTCCACATACCGGTGCAAGGTGCTGTAGTAGTGGTCGTTGGTGCTGAACTGGTAGAGGGAGGAGATCTTCTCCCAGTCCCTGTTGGAAGGGGTGATGATGTTTTCAGGCCGTGTCTGGTTGAAGAAGCTCTTAAGGTTCCTCTCAGCGAGCTCTTTGGCGTGCTTAGTGGTGAATGAATCAATCATGTTGCTCTCCTCCTGAGCATACGCCCTCCAGAACTTGAGCTGCAGGTAGCTGATGGGGGAGGTGCACCGAGCCACACATGTGAGCAGCAGGTTGGACAACATGATGGAGGCGATGAGCAGCCAACCCAGAATCTGTGGTCACCATTAACACACAGTATGGATTTACAGTCAGGTTTAGGAGATGTTAAAATCAATTTAAACACTTCAATATTTGTCAAACATTGTTAGATAAAATAACAAGCAAACAATGTTTTTGCAACTTTGCATGTTAATGGCTACAACTGACAACTAGAAGTAACAAAAAACGGTGAATTTCAAAACTAAAGGACTGGTAGGGTATGTCAGCATGTCAACGCTGAGTGTCTGCCCTGTGTGGTGAGTTTCCCTGACTACAGTAGTATTTTTTCAAGTCTTGCGTCCCCAGCCCAGGCGTAAACTATTTCACATGTATAACAAAACACACATATATTACAGCAAGTAGGCCTATTTAAGAAACTGAATGCAATTTGCCGTTCAGCACACCGGCGAATGTCTCCTCAGTCATCGTATTATTTGCGTTCGCCATGGCTTTTAGTAATTCAGTCAGGTAAAAATCCGTGCTGGAATTATGGGACGAAGTTGGGGTGAAACTTGGTAATACGATTAATCAGCTTTAAAAAAAATTATCGCGTTAAGATTTCCAGATTAATCGCAAGCGTTAACGCGTTAACGTTGACAGCCCTAATATATATATATATATATATGTGTGTATATATATACATATATATATATATCACAACTCCCTTAATTTTAAATATGTGCTATTATAATTTATCTATTAAATCATTTTTCTTTCTTGTTATTTGCCCACTGGCACCTATACAGTCAAGGAAGAGACACTTTCTAAGGTTTTTTCCCCTTTGATCCAGGTAGGTATGGAGCCTGTTGACACTGAAGCTATAATAAAATGACAACACATATGTCTGACAGAGTAGAATTATATATCACAGTATACTATTTTCATCATTATACCCACATCGATGTTGACCGCTGCGCTAAGACAAATTCATCAGAAGGTTGAAGCATCATAACTACTTTAACAACTTTATTTTCATAAAATAAAGTTGCTCTGGTTGGAAGAGCAGTGTAGGAGCACATCAGCACTGACCTGAGACTGAGCTCTAAGGGAGCGCAGGACATCGTCTCTGTCAGCACTGCTCTGTGACCCATCACAGGGGACCTTGTACAGCTCCCTCTGACACTGGACCACATCTTTACACAGATAATTGATGTAAGCGCTCACATTGGTCCCGGTCATCGCACACTCATAGTAGTTCCCGTTGAGCAGAGCCACAGCAATCCAGCTGGAAGGTGCTACCAGCGCGGTGATGCTGATCTGGACGAGGACCGTCCCGGCGGCAGACAGCCTCCTCCAGCGGCACAGCTTGGCCCTGCGCTGGCACAGACCCGTCAACAGCTTCCACGTCTTTTTACTCAGGATGTAACCCAGCAGCAGCAGAGCCAGAGCGGGAACCAGCAAGAACACCATGCCGTACAAGAAGTTCAGCTCATTGCAGGGGCATCTGAACACCACTGAGGAGAAGATGTGTTCCCCACATGCTGTCAGCAGGGCGACCACCCCGAAACCAAGGTTGGCCTGTTTGTTGGCAATGTTCAGGACCGTCTTAAACTTATCCATTTCTGATCGCTGTGGAACAGTCAGAGCGACTGTTTGTCAAACGGTCACACTTTCACTTCCACCTTGTTCTGTTTGTCAGTCGTCGTCACCACTCAGCCCACCATCCAAACACCAGCAGCCACAGTGTCAGTAACCTTGCTCACCATAGGTTACTACACTCGCTGCATAACCCACGTTCTGCTACACAAACAGGGACACACACACACACACACACACGCACACACCAGGCTCAGCAACAGTGTGTGTGTGTGTTGAACTTACAACAGTGGTGGTAAAAACTTTTTCACTACAATACCGAGAGTTATTTTGGATAGACACGATGCCCAAACAGTCTGATAATTAGACACAACTAAAATATTTTATGAAAAATACTTGACTTCATTTTTCTGGAGGTTTAAATTGTTGGGGTCAAATTGACCCCAAGGATAGAATGTGTTAGTAAATTTGAGGATAACAGGAGGGTTAAACGAAACAGATTTTATATCCACAATTTCACGTCTTTCAAGTCATGATGTTATGTTACACACTCCGGTACAGTAGGTGGCAGCATGTACCTTTAACGTTGGTTTGTAGTCCGCCAGGAAAACCAAAGAAGAAGAAGTAACCAAACAGCAAAGAAGAATCTATTACAGCGGACCAGACAGATTTCGACTAGCCATCTTCTGTATGAAACACTGAAGATTAAGTATTCACGTATAAATTTAACGTTTCCTCCGCCGGTCAACGGTATTTAATCTAATTTAATCTTAACGACAAATATAGGATTTCTAACTGTCCTTGTAAAGGCCCCAGAAATGGCAGAAAATACAGGTGAGTGTGTCAGCTAACACTAGCTGGGTAGCTAGTTATGGTCGATTTGAGCTAGCTTTAAATCCTTGAACAGATGCACTTTTTAATGCAAACTGTAAAACTAATAACTGGTCATGTACTTTGAAGGGAATCACTCATGTAACGCTCAGTTGGTCATTAGGTTATGCTGTGCTCTGTAACCTAACCACGTAAGTGATCCCTCTCAGAACGCCTGTCCCAGTTAACGTTAGCCTAGCCGAGATGCATGTTGCCTGAAGACACGTTCAGGCAAAACTTAATTCAGAAATGTCGCATTGAAGTGTCTTCCATACTGGCAAAACATAAACGACCTAAACATGCCTTAAGACTTCTAGCGTTAACGTCGAGCACTAAGAATATGTAATCCCACGCGCTTCTGACAACAGTGAGTAACGTTAATTGGAGAGATGGTTTCTGAGTGATTTACTCCTTCATACCATCCATAACATTACTGTTAACTGGGGATTCATCTTAATGTGGCTACTGTACCCCTTCATCCTCCCCTAAACAAACCATTCATCAGCACACGCACAAATACATCCATGTGCTAATTATTATCAATCTTAGTGTTGTGTTAATGTTCATATATTGTGTACTGTCCAAATATTTGGACACATTGTATTTTGATGCTCTGGTAACATTGTTCTTGAAACTTTCATGCCAGTAAAATCCTTTGAATTGAATTGAGTAACTAGCAACTAACAGTTAGCGTTAATGTTACTGGATAAAATGCATTCTAAATCTGAATTAAGGAGTGGTGTTAAAGATTTTGTAAAGGTGATGTGATACCACAATGAACGTTTTGTGTCCGAGGCCATAAAATGTCAGATTTTTGAATGAGGTTCTCAAATTATTTGGCAACTGTCAAGTCATGTGCACTCAGTGGCCACTTTATTAGGTACACCTGCTTGTTAATGCAAATAGTATATAATCAGCCAATTGTGTTGCAGCAAGTCAATGCATAAAAGCATGCAGACATGGTCAAGAGGTTCAGTTGTTGTTCAACATCAACATCAGAATGTGGAAGAAATGTGACTCTGAGTGTGGAATGATTGTTGTATCTGACAACTGCTGATCTCTTGGGGTTTCCACGCACAGCAGTCATGGTGCCAAAAACAAAAAACATCCAGTGAGCGGCAGCTCTGTGGGCCAAAATGCCTTGTTATTGAGAGAGGTCAGAGGAGAACGACCAGACTGGTTCAAGGAAAAGCGACCGTAACTTGCAGGCGTTGCAACAGTTCTATGGAGAACAGCATCTATGAGCGCACAATTCATCGAACCTTGAAGTGAATTGGCTACAGTAGCAGAAGACCACAGTGGGTTCCACTCCTGTAAGCTAACAGGAAACTGAGGCTACAGTAGGCGCAGGCTCACGTAATGTGACGCATCTCGTGGGATGGGAGATTTGCAGCATGAACATAGCTGACAAATCTGTAGCAACTGCGTGATGCTATCATGTCAGCATGGAGCAGAATCTCTAGGGAATGTTTTTTGCACCTTGTTGAATCAATGCCATTTAGACTTCAGGTTGTTCTGGGGGCAAAGGTGGGTCCTACCCAGTATTAGAAAGGTGTACCTAATAAAGTGGCCACTGAGTGTAGCTACAGTCAACACAGGCTGGCAACACTGCTCTTCCCCATTGAGACCAATGTTATGTAATTTTTGACTTGTTTCTCTTTCATTATGAACAGAACAAAATGAGGTAAAGCATGATAGCTCATCATCCCCTGGAATGACAGACCAAGAGAAAGAAGTGGCAGCCAGTGCGTATGAAGCATTTTCGGTAAATTGTCTCCTTTCTTTTCTAACATATGCCTCATTTCCACTGTATGGTATGGCACGGCTCGACTCGACTTGCATGGAACCGTTCTTTTTTGGTTTTCCAAAAGTTGTGGATATATAGCCCAATATCACAAATCACAAATTTGCTTCAGGGGCCTTTACAATCTGCAACACTCTTTATCCTTAGACCTTCCACCGTCAAAAGTGCAAATATTTCGCTGCATGTGTGCAAAAATATGTGAGTCAGTGTGTAAATGTGAAAAATTATTTGGGTGACTCTGTGATGTCCATGTTGGCAAAATACAAGGATTTGCAAAGTTCCAATTCTAATGCTGAGTTCACAAACACACACGCTTACTCTTTCTTTCATGATGGCAAAGATTAGCAGTGTACAAAGCTTCTCATTTTAGCAGGCGCTTAAAATAACCAATGTTGCCAGTGGCAGGTACTTGGTAAATGGCTACATTTATATAGTGTGTTTTATCCAAAGACCTTTACAAGGTTTTTGCCTCTCATTCCCAATCACGCACACACTCGCACACCGATGGCAGCGAGCTACCATGCAGGGTGCTGACCAACCATCGGGAGTAATTTAGGGTTCAGTGTCTTGCCCAAGGACACTTCGCACCCGCTAATGCCTGAGCCACAGGTGATGTCAGCTGTCACTAATGTTAATTCTGTGAGTAACTTGATAAGAGAACAATATTCTTACTTGTCTTTTGTCTGGTTTAAGTGCTCTCTGCAAGCCGGTGTTGAAGTATGTTTCCCCTTACCTTAATCTGAATGTAACCTTATCCCTAACCCCATCCGGTTGTCTTTTGCGATGCTTAACCTGACCCCAACCTTGCTCCAAACCTAAACAGTTATCTCTGCTATCTCTGCTCTGCTTAAAAGTATTGAGAGATGGACTAACATATTGTTGGTATTAATCTTTTAATGGGATTTTTTTTGACAGTAGTAAAATCATAGAGACTGCTAGACACCAGACAGAAAATATGTTTACAATCTATCTCTAATTTTGTCATCCTGATTGTCCATACTATGTTGCTCTATTCTGTACACACAACATCTATTGCATGTCTATCCATACTGGAAGAGGGATGTCTCCTCTTTTGCTGTTCCTGAGGTTTCATCCTTTTGTTTTTCCTGTGAATGTTTTTTTTGGGGGAGTTTTTCCTTTATCCGAATAGAGGGTCTAAGAATCAGAATCAGGTTTATTGCCAAGTAAGTTTTCACATACAAGGAATTTGCGTTGGTATATTGGTGCATAACAATAAACATATAGAAAATAAGAAAGTAAAAAACAAGTACTGCCAAAATTAAGAAATATAAATATTAAAACATTCACAATAGGAAAAGTATTATTAGAATTAGGTGCAATATATCTGTTTTTAAAATGAAAATGCTGTACAGTTTATGCAGGATTGTGCAAAATATTGAATGTGCAAAAGTTGAAGCTGCAATGTATAGCGATAATGGTCCAAAAGATGAGCGTTAATGTAACGAATTGGGGGCATCTCAAGTCTCTTATTTGATATTTCTTCACTCCTCAATATTCGCTTAAATCGGAAGTCGTTCTGGTCCGCCATCTTGAAGGCCATCTCAAACTTATTTCTTATTTCTGCTCCGAGGAGGGATCCTATAGGAGCCATGAGCGAGGATACACAAGACAAGAGCAGCCTTCACGGAAGTCTTTTACCAGCTGACAGGCGAGCTTGTTCGATATCGGTTATTGATTGGACGCTGCAACTGATCGGACTGATCTGATACATCATTTAATGATCTGTTATTTTCATTCATCATTTATTGTCATTTCCATTCAGTCACGTGAGGCTGATAATTCCTCAGCGTCGGGTTTGATATGAGTTACATTATTTCAATTTACTCTGAAACATAAATAATAAGCGTAATAAATAATTTCCAATGTTCAAAAGACACCATAATCAAATCCTGGGTTATTCCATAATGAATTCACAATCAGAATATCAATAAATACAGATGCCAATAATGAATAGATAATTTAAATGTGATCTGTGCCTCTGAACAGGACACAGTACATAGTAAAGTGCTGGTTGTTCATGTGCAGGTGTTTGTTAAACAGGCTGCAGAGAGAAAACACTACTGCTCTGCCAGTGATACCTGCGTGCCTTGCCTTTATTAGTATTGGCGCAGTGCACGTGTGCAGACACAAATGCCATCAAAAGTCTCTACAGCTGTTAACCCGACTGACAGCTGATCCAGCTGTGATCAGTTGCCACGGATGTCGCTTCACATGACTCTTCAGAGGAAAGGACGTCTCTTCAGGTGAACTGCAGGGGGTCAGGAGTGGATTGGTGATGGTTTTGAGGTAGGACAGGACAATGTGCTCAAATTACTTCATTACCACAGAGGACGGGGAGATGGGTCTGTAGTCATTAAGTCCTGTGGTCCTTGGTTTTTTGGGGACGGGGGATGATGGTGGACGTTTTCAAGCAGGCTGGCACGTGGCATGTCTCCAATGAGGTGTTAAAGATCTGATCAGCACAGTGCTTCAGGGTAGAAGAAGAGAGTCTGGCCAGGCTACTTTGCGGGGGTTCTGCCTCTTAAACAGCCTCTTTACGTCCCTCTCCAGGATGGAGAAGAGTCGTCATTGTGGTAGGGGAGGTGGACAGTTGTGGAAAGGCCCAGGACCCTGCTGTGGTGGGGGAGGTGGAGATGGTGGGATGGAGCTGGTCTAAGGACTGTCTCATTGTCTTTCAAAACGACAGTAGAGCTCATTCAGGTTGTTGTCCAGGCACAAGTCGTTAGTGGAGTGGGTGGCTTTAGGTTTGGTGATCTGTCTGAGACTGCTGGAGACAGATGCAGAGTCGTTTGCTGAGAATTGCTGTTGAAGTTTCTCAGAATACAGTTGTTTAGCATCTCTCACCCCCCTGCTAAACCTGTACTTTGACTCTCTAAACCTGGCCCTGTCCCCACTCCTGAATGCTTCTTTCTTTTCCAACCATAGCTGTCTGAGTTTAGCTATGAACCAGGGTTTGTCATTGTTATAACTCACCCTGGTGCATGACGGTACACAGCAGTTCTCACAGAAGCTGATGTATGACGTTACAGCCTGTGTGAACTCATCCAGACTGTTGGCAGCAGTAGTAGTGAAATTAGCTTTGTTAAAGTCGCCCTCTTAAGGACAATAACTAAGGACTCTGAGTTTGTTCACTCCACACTCATGTCTGGTTGGCGAGCATGCGCTGTGCCTCCGGCACGTTGGTCTGCGGGGGAATGCAAACACTGACCAGTATGAATTAAACGAACTGACGGGGGGAGTAGAAGTGTACAGTTTATGAAGACAGGAGCTGTAGGATCACTGTCACAACATACTACTATACTCCGCTTACACAGCCACATTTCCATGAAGCACAAAACAGAAGAGGAATAAAACTCCCCCACCAGCAGCTGAAGTACATCCTGTTTGTTGTATAGTAAATACACATTGGAGAGAAATATACCTGACACGTTTCCTTCTCCTCCGGCATTTCACAGCATGAACAAAGGTGAGGGCACCTTTGACCAGAACATCCAATAATTCCACTGAAGAGAAGAGAAAGGTGGGAAATAAGTCCACTGGTGTTGTTTCCCTGATGTTCATGAGCTCTTCTCTGGTGAAAGAGCTCCTGGTACCACAGCAGAGAACTGAGTTGCAAACAAAACAAGACAAAACAATGTGCACCAACAACACATAGAAGCAGCCATCCACAGCGTCATCTTGAATTCAGGGTAGGATAGAGGGTGTTTTATGCTCTACTGATTGTAAAGCCTCTTGAGGCAAATTTGTGATACTGGGCTGTATAAATCAAATTGACTTGATTTTATTGATACTTTAAAAACAGCTTCAACAAAATATACTGTTGCGTTTGCTGACACATTCCTTCATTGCAGGCACTGTGTAGTGTGTGTATGTGACAGTAGTATTCCTCTCATCTTGTCACACTAAAGACATCATTATTGTGTCAGGCGAGCATGATGTTGGGCAGACATGGAGCTACTCGCAAATTTGTTTTAGAATAATCAGAATAACCCATGGCACATGAACATATCCATGCTGTATTCACTGACCTGGGGCCCGTTTCATAAAAGCGATTTGCAAGCGTTGCAGTGCAGATAATGGTGACAGCGTCATGTTTTACCAATGGTTTCCGCTCACAAATTGTAGATAAACTTGCAAGTACTTTAGGGCTCTCTCGTGCTCATGCATGGGTCAAGTATGGAGCTTGTTTTGATTAGTGAAACATTTCAAAATTAACGCAAGAAGAATGTGTTGCAAATCGTAGATTACATTTAGCAAATTTGGTAAAACTGGCCCCTGTGTTCTTCACAGGCTGGGAAGTACGACGAGTCTCTCAAACACCTTGAAGCCCTGCAGGAGCTCAACAAAGAGGACTACAAGATTTCCATGAATAAAGCTGTTGTAGAGTTTTACACAAGCGGTCAGACTACCACAGGGACTCTGAAGCAGACTCTAATGGCAATGAAGAACCAGGTAACTGCTGAAATGTGGGTTGTATTTTTCTCAGGCTTTCAGTTCATGTTGAATTGGTTTTAATTGAAAGTTCTAGACGAACACAGCACTTTGCTTCTTCATGATGCCTTGGATTTCATCAATCATCCCATCTTTATCTTTCAGGTTCACACATCAGCAGAGGACGTTGATGGGTTGGACGATGTTGAAAATAGCTTGCTGTACTATAATCAAGCCATCATCCACTATCATATGCGGCAGTACTCTGAAGCCATCTCCATAGGAGAAAGGCTCTACCAGTTTCTGGAACCGTTTGGTATGTTATTGTGCTTTACATGGGTTTTACTAAAGTCTACTGCTGATGTGGTTAATTTGATAATTGATCAACAGATGGTTGATCCATTGCAGTTTTGATTGCATTTTAAATTATTTATCAAGGACAAAAATACTAAATATTTAGTGATCATGTGGGAATTTTTAAACAGATCTTATTGTTGTAATACCTTTTAGGTTTTTGGGGTGTGGCTCACACAAAATGAGTATTTTGAAGACATGACTTTGGGCCTATGATGTGAAGACTATGTGACGGGTGTTTGTCATTACTTTTGACATCTCATAGAATAAATAATTGATCAATTAATCAGTAACATAATCATTGGTGATGAAAAGAGTCAGTGTTTCAGCCCTTTTCATACCACAGTGTTATCAGTAAATGTTTAATAATGAATAATTTGATTAACATGAAGGTAAAGTGTTTTCATGTCATCTATGATATATAAAATAATAATCAGAGTTGTAGATCTGAGACTTTGACTCAAATTGGACTATTTGACTTTTCTGCCTAGAGACTTGACTTGAGTAGACTGAGAATTGAATGCTTCAAGACCAGGGTTTGAGGCAAAAAGCTGAGGATACTTGATTTGTTGATTCATAAATACTGAAAAATGCTGTGCTGTATGTAGTTTGCTTTTGCATGACCTAATAAACCCAGATCTCAAGTCTTTGAGACTTCAACCTGTCCCAAAAGATTTAAACTGACTAAATTTACTGTGCCGGCGTGTCAGCCTTGTAGTGGTTGCTTAAATGTAACAGGGTTTATGGGAATGACCCTGTTCATGATTCAGGGTTCATGCTTTTGAAAAAGGCTAGCGTTAATAATGCCACTGGGGAGAGATCAGTTGTCTCGACCACAGTCCTGTTTCTCTCCAGGACACCACAGTCTTCCAGTTACTCTGACAGTGATATATTGATATTTTACATATGTCAGCCTTGAGTTTGGCATGGAGTCATTGTGCTATTTGTCCTAGAAGAAAAGTTTGCTCAGGCGGTGTGCTTCCTGCTGGTGGATCTGTACCTGCTCACCTTCCAGCCAGAGAAGGCCCTCCATCTGCTGGCTGTGCTGGACAAACTGTCTGTCCAAGGAAGCAACAAGAACGGCAAAGGAGAGGTACTTCACCGCACTACACTGTCATTAAAAGAAAATTACAGTTTTACACAACCTGCTCTTATTTTCATGTGGAGATCTGTGGTTGCGGTAAATCACTAATGAAGCCCATTAGAAAGAGAAACACAAGTCATCACACAGGATGTGTAAACATGTCTTCTGTTGAACCCGTTGATCTAAGCTGCTTGTTTAAGATATTTACCTCTGAGATTTCTGCCTTCATCCCAATATAATGGAGGTGAATGAAGTTTAGTTTGTGGTGGTCACAGCATTGGAAGATTGCATTTTAAAAAAACTCGGCAGCAGTATGTCTTTGGAGAAACGGTGTCCCTGTTACACTGGATAATACACAGACCTCACTGTCAGCAGTTTTCATTCAAACTACTTTACACCTCAAAAATTCTTTGTCTGATGACCTTTTGTCAGGGAAGTCTTCAGGTCACACCTACAAGTAAAGAGTTTTATCTATCTAAGCAAAATATCTGAGTCATACCACCTGAAGAATTGTATTTAGTCATGTAATTGTGTCTGAGACTGCTAACTGAAGGTGTTTTCTATAAAGAAATGAGCAGATTTAACAGTATACAGCTTACTGTTTATTGAGTACTATGCTTGATTCCAGAACAACAGTTCAAACAAAGATGGGGCGAACCAGAAGGCAGAGTTCACAGCCATGATTGAGGCAGCCAAATCAAAGATGCACCAGGCAAGAGCTCATAGATTTTAACAGTCACCATTTGTCTGTTCCTGTTGACTGTGACTGACTGTTGTTTCCTTTACAGTACAAAGTGAGAGCCTACATTCAGATGAAATCCTCCAAGGCCTGTAAAAGGGAGATCAAATCAGTGATGAACACAGCGGGGAACGTGAGTCTCAGTGTTGCTGCTGTTTCATCACATCATTCGAACAGTGACGGGGAGGGGATATAATATATAGGATATGCATGTGATGTCTTTGTGTTCGGAAATCATCATGGTGGTAAATAACATGTAAACACAGTCACCATGCATTCATATGGAACAAACATTTAAAGACTGCTAGAATGATGAGGAGCTGCTGTGTTCTGACTGCACAGATTCCAAAAGAACGCAGGAACAATTTTTATTGCCAAAGAGTAAAAACAAGAGTAGCAAAGTGAAGTGATACTCTGTGAAGCTTTTTTATGCTTGGTGTGTGCCAAAAGTGATGTCAACGCTCTAACAGGGCTTTCAGACAGAAAGAGCATGTTCCACGTCTGAAACCTTCAGAAGCACAACATGTAGGCTATGCAAGCCCTCACCTGCCTCCCAATTTCTGTAACTAGGTCATCTTGTGTGTGCTGCGCATTCAGTTGGATTGCTGCTTCACATGATATTTTATCTGTACTGCCACCTGGTGTTATGGAGAATATTGCCACAGAAAATGTAGTATCCATAACAGAGACACAGTTGTGGACAGTTGATATGCTTTTTAAGTTCATTATTTTTCCAAAACACTGACGCCATGTGGCCCATCATTACCTCTAACATCTCTCAGACTGAGGAGTTACTTTTATCACCACAATTCTTTGTGAATTTACTCTTAGACCAAAAACTTAGTCTTAGGAGTCTTAAAGTTAGGACTGACACACCCCTTATTTTTAGGAGTTTCTCCTAACTCAGCCAGTTAGGAGCTACTTTTAGCCTGAGGATGTTTTGTGAGTAGAATACTGATGTCTATGTGCTTTCATACTATATGTATGTACAGGCCTAAATCTGCCAGAAACCCAGTTTCTGGCTACATTTTCACATCCACAGGCCTTTGGCTATCCAGTAGTATTGTACAGGTCCTTGTCTATTCCAACCTCAGCTCAGCTCTATCTATCCGTTCACAGCAGCCCTCTGTTGGTTTGTTTGGCCACTCTGTGGTAGTGAGGGGAGTGGTATCGTGGAAAAGTAACATCAGTGCATAGCCCCTCTCCTAGTTCTCTTGCTGACCTGTGTTTCTTGCCCCCTCCTTCAGTCTGCACCCTCACTCTTCCTCAAAAGTAATTTTGAGTACCTGAGAGGAAACTACCGGAAAGCAGTGAAGCTGTTGAACAGCTCCAACATCGCAGAGCATCCTGGACCCATCAAGACAGGTGACGTTACTGTGCCTCTCGAGATGGATGGCTGGTGTCAGACAGCCATCCAGCTAGTTTTGGTTCAGACAGTTAATTGGCTAAACAGTGCTTCCAAACGGTGTCTTAATTGGACATGTGATGGTTTTTGTATGTGCTGGATGATGGATTGTGCTCGTGTCCTGACTTGTCTCATTCAGGTGAATGTGTTCGATGTATGTTCTGGAACAATCTGGGCTGCATTCACTTTGCAATGGGGAAACATAACCTAGGCATTTTCTACTTCAAGAAGGCGCTGCAAGAGAACGACCACACCTGCGCACAGCTGGGAGACAACGGGCAATGTGGGTCTCCTGACTGAATCAGCTAAGCTTTCACGTGATACTCATCCACATCTAATACATCAAGCACTCACCTCCTGTAGCTTGAAAGGTGGATGTAAAAATTCTGTAGCTTGCTCCTTCAGAGGACAGCAGCTCTATTCAGCTTGGATTAACAGTGGTTACAGTCGATTCACATCAAAACATCCAAAGAAACATCTCAATCCACTACTGCAGCATCATCCTCACAATTCTCTGCTCAATATCTTGTAAACAGTCATTGTTTAGCCCGATTCTTTTGGACATTTTCATCGCATTTTTCACCGTTCTATCTGGTCATCATTGAAATCACTGAATCCAAACTGACTACAGCCTTTCATTGCAAAGGAACAAGCTACAACATATTTTCACACTTCTCTCTAGTGGTATCTCTCCATGCTGATAGTTTTGGGGTTTTTTGTCCAGGGGCCGTATTCACAAACATTGGGTTAGGGTTTGAAAAAAAAAAGAAAAGAAAGAAAAATGCACTCTTAGTGATAATGGGCATGGAATGGACAATGAAATGAATAGGCCTAATCATAGAATTCAGTTTCTATTAAGACAGTGTGTATTTATGAATACTTTTTTATGTAATGAACATCTCTGTCAAGTAAATTGTAATCCATACTTGGTAGCCTACAAAATGTTTAAAAACACAGGCCTACTTGCACAGCCTGTTCACATGCTGAAAGTTGTTATATTTAATTACCATGCTGGTCATTTTAGTACTTAATCTATTTGATATTAACCAGTTATCCAGTCTATATGAGTCATCACTGCTGCACTGTTGCATTTTTCCAGTTGCCAGATATTTTAGTCTTGTGACCGCTTTCATTTCAGACGTTATAGCGTTATTGTGTTGGGTCGAGATCGCCCACAAACATTGTCCCTGCACCTTCTAATCTGCAGCGTTTCATTAACTCACTCTCATTCAGCGTTTGGAGAATATTTCTCCCACCTCTTTGTCTTTTCTCCATTTCATTTTCTCCTCTGCTAAAGAAACTCTTAAGCCTCTTAAAAGTCCTCCTCCCTACTCCTAACAGTTTTTACCTTAGGAGCTCTCTTAAAGGCTAAGATGCTTTGTGAATAACTTTTATCTTCACCAGGATCTAGCCTTAACCCTAAGAATTTTCTTAGAATTTGATCACTAGGAGCAACTCTTTATACTAGGAAGCTTTATGAATATGAATCTGTCTGTCTGAGGAATTTAGTTTGTGACATTAGAAATAAATTCAGCAGCGCTGTGTCTTTACAGAAACTGTGTTTCTGTTACTCAGCATCACCATTTTCACTCAAACTACTTTCTACCAGAGAAATAGTCCCCATGTAAACTGCTGACAGTGAGCTCAGTGGTTTATCCAGGGTAACGGGGAAAAGATGTTTATGTTCTTTCTAAATCATCTTCTAATGCTCTGAGCACCATAAATTAAAGTCCACTCACTTCCATTATAATGGGTGGAGGACAGAAATCTCAGAGACACATAACTCAAAACCTGGACAAATTACATCAAAACTGTCTGCATGGGGAGGACCCACTAGAGGGAAGTCAGGAAATACGTTTTTTTTCCCATTTAACACAAGGAATACAAATGCACTTATTCCTTTTTTGGTGTTTTTGGATTAACTATGTTGTTATGATCTGTTCAAGTTTTTGTAGCTTTTCTAACAAGTGCACACTCATGCTGTCTTAAGTGTACGCAGTTTGAACTAAGACAATTAGGAAAACATATTGTCAACCTGTCCACCAATAGTAACCAGTCCCTTACTTCTGTTGTTACTTTCATTACCCAGCTAAGAAGTTCACAGGTATCCCCATGTGTGCTCTACTAGCCAACAAGCGCTATGAGCTGCTGTATAACTGTGGTATTCAGCTGCTGCACATCGGCAGGCCTCTGGCAGCGTTTGAGTGTCTGATGGAGGCAGTTCAGGTTTACCACTCCAACCCTCGGCTGTGGCTGCGACTCGCAGAGTGCTGCATCTCTGCTAACAAGGGGGTATGACTTCACTCATGTACTTCCTGATTTGACTTTAGTGATTTTTATTTTTGTTTTAGCATTTTGCCTTACTGGATTTTCCTTTTAGCTTATTTTAAGGATTACTTGTTGTCATTTTGCATATTTTTATATTTTCTTTGTCAGTATCTGTTGACAGTATCTGTTGACAAACTTAATTGATTTTTAAAAAGTGGGTTATGTTCTGGATCAAGGAACAATAAAGATATGTTATGTCCTATATTAGTGAAGTTATTTCATGCTGTCTGTGTTTGTGTTTCCAGGGGTCAGAGCAGGAGAGTAAAGGTTTACCTTGTAAAAAAGGTATAGTTCAGTCTATTGTCGGGCAGGGCTACCATCGCAAGATCGTCCTGGCATCCCAGTCTACCCAGAATACTATCTACAGGTCAGTGTCGACTCCAACAAGTCCATCCTCCAGCCTTGAACACACCCGTGGAACTACTGATTTAGACATTTACCTGTACTGTCCAGCAGAGGGCAGCGGTGCTGCATGGTAGTTGTTGACACTGTAACTGCTGTAAAGGGTGCTGTCAATCTCAGGTTTCTCCTTAAAGGAATAGTTAAATATTTGCTTTCTTCTCTAGTGTCGCTACATGTCTCATGTTTGCATTAACTATGAAGCTACAGCTGGGAGTCAGTTAGCCTAGCGTAGCATAAAGACTGGAAGCAGGGGGAAACTGCTCCAAAATACACCTACTGTACAACTGCGATTTTACAGGAAGTCACTCTGTAACTATATGATGTTCACTTTGATGAGTCTGCTAATTGATTTTCATATCATACAGAAATGAGTGCAAACCAGTGGCTGTCTGAAATGGCAGGAAACCTTCTGTAAATGCAAAAATCTATGCAATGCATTTATAAATGACTGACAAACATATAAAATATAAATGCTTTGTAGGAGCTAAAAATCTGCAGAAACTACTGATATTGGCTTGCCAGTTTCTTTAAAATTAGAAAACTTCTGTATGATAATATGTCTTATACAATATGTATGTATGTATGTCAGCTATATGATGTTTCCACTGAGTGGAATATTCAAACCAAAGACTCCATGTTTTTATATCTGCACCATTTTATCAAATGGAAATATTTATCATGTCTTGTACATCATTTTATACTCAATCCCCCATTCAAACTGTTGTATCTACTGTAACCTGACTCAATAATATCGACCAAATGCTCTTCTTGACTAGACTCAGATTGAGCTGTGTGTGTGTGTGTGTGTGTTTGTACAGTGAGGGCCAGTCAGCAGCTATCCCAGTAGCCAGTATGGAGTTTGCAGCCATCTGCCTGAGGAACGCTCTGCTGCTGCTGCCTGAACACCAGCAGCAGGACACCAAGACAGAGAACGGCTCCAAGAGCTCCAGCCAGTCAGGAAGCACCGAGAGCGGCAGCGAGAACAGTGATGCCTGCAGGTCACACACACACACACACACTCGCACTCTTTCATGTTTCTCATTCCTGAAAGGGAAGTTGGAAGGTATAATGGTACCTGCTCACCTTGCTGCTTCCACATGTCACACCGCATGCTTCACTGGAGCGAGTACTTAACAGAAGTCATTAATGTATGGGCTGAGTTGCAGATGCAGTGGGATCTAAAACACTTGTTTAATACATTACACTATGTAACTGATAAACTGCATGTGTCATGATAATGAGCTTGTTTACGGTTGACCAGTGGGCAGCACATGTTGAAATATCAGTGGATTTTCTGCTGTATACAGATGCTCAACTGTAAATACATAGACTCACATGTGTTACTGTATATAACCTATAATAACTTCTCATATCAGCTGTACATGACATAGCTCATCATAATGACTCTATTCAGTTGGTCAGTGTGTGATAGTGAGTGTTTTGAAACGTGGATGGAGCATGTACTGTATACAGGTGCTGCTGTGTTATAAATACTGTATGGGCCTCTTATCATGCCATACTGATGAATAAAGATTATGCATAGCATCAGTGGTTTTATAGCTGAGCAAAAATAATAAACCAGTTGACTCAATCAATGGGCTCAACATGGTGATATTACCTTTGTGCCATCTGATCAACTGTCAAGAATTGTGATTAGTTGAATTGAGTGCTGCACCGTGATATAGGTGTGGCTGTGGGGTAGTGAGTGTGACTGATGAATGCTTTTGGTGGGTTTTGCAGTGGGAAAGGTCAGGAGGCTGATAAGTTCTTGTCTGCAGCTCCATCGTCTCCTCTCAGAAAACAGGAGGTAGAAAACCTCAGGTAATGATCCTTCTCGTCTGTTCTCCCCTTGTCAGGCATTATTCAGGAAAAATGAAATTACTATAGAACCCAGAGGACTGCACAGTAATCAGTAATGTCACCTGTTTGATGTGTAGGTGCTCCATCCTGGCCTGTAGTGCCTATGTGGCGTTAGCACTGGGAGACAACCTGATGGCTCTAAACCACGCTGAGAAGCTGCTCCATCAGACCAAGGTGTCTGGGTCCCTCAAGTAAGTCCTGGTATGTCTTTGTACTGCAGCCACCAATGACCACACTGATCAGTCCAGGTGAGAGCAGTGTCCTCCTCTGCTGTGTGTTCAGGTTCCTGGGTCACCTCTACGCTGCTGAAGCCCTCATCTCATTGGACAGGATCTCTGACGCTATTGCTCACCTCAACCCAGAGAATGTCAGCGACGTGTCAATGGGAGTTCTGACCAGCGATCAAGACCAAGGTCCGTGGATTCTACACATTCCTCTACCAAACATACCATTTAGTCTGGTTTCCTTAAGGCATGGTTTGTTTTTCTCAACAGGGTCGGACAAAGGAGATGAGCCTGCCGAGTCCCGTGAGTCTACCTTGCTTAATGCATGATCTTTTACTTGAAACAGGAATAATGCACATTCACATGACATAATGCATCTGAGTCCAAATAGGAGACACAGTATAGTAATAGATAGTAATAGTAAGAGTGAAATTCATAAATGATATCAGAGCAGCATACTAAGACGTATCCAGGAGATCACTCTAAACTTCCCTTGGTGTATGTCCTGTGTGGTGTGTTTGCAGCAGGGAAGCAGACTCCCCTGTGTTACCCCAGCAGTGTGACATCAGCGCGGGCCATGATGCTCTTCAACCTGGGCAGTGCCTACTGCTTGAGGAGCGAGTACGACAAGGCCCGCAAGTGCCTGCATCAGGTAACCATGACAATAGGGACTTCAGCAGGTTCTGGAAATGTCTGAAGTTGTATAGTTTTCTTCTTTTCCAAACAGAGCAGTGAGTCAAAATGCAGCACCAGTGCAGAGTACTGAAGAACATAGCTCAACTTGTGCTGCAGGCCAGTGCAGCATCATCTGGAAACACCTTGTGGTAGAAGCAGAGTAGGGCTTTTTGCCACTACTTCACCTACTGCCAAGGTGCATGGAGCAGGGCAAAACTCTAGCAACACTTCAAACTGTGAAGCATGCCTCCCAAGGAGGGAGCGGGACAGTTGAAGGGTGGCACGGAGGGACAGACATGAGAAAAAGCTACTGATGAGGTGAAAGGGACAGGTGCATGCAGGTGTTCTGACAACAACAGGAAGTTAATTATTGTGGTTTGACCGCACGCTAACACGGTCAGCAGGAGCAGTGGCTGTGACATGCAGCTCATGGATGTGAATAACTCAGTCAAATCTGAACACACAGAAATGATTCACATAGTTTTTGTTGAGTGAGACTCACTTTCGGAGCTACTGTGTAGCAATGTGGATATCTGGCAGTTTACCTGGTCTAGATTTGTTCTAAAACTGGACTAAGTGTCATTATATTTGCTTTTACACAGGGCGTAAAAGCTGTTTGTTGTGGATTTGAATCAGACACAACAAACAGCTTCTCTTAAGCAACGTTCATTCTCGACGTTGGAAAAAGTAGTTTGACTAAACAATATCTCTTGTCCAGTGAAGCAATAATTCACCCAGTTGTGATCTGTGTTATCAGGCTGCATTGATGGTGAACACCAAGGAGATTCCACCTGAAGCCATCCTGCTGGGAGTCTACTTAGAGCTACAGAATGGTCAGCTCTCCACCAGACTCTCACTGTGACTCTCTGTCTATACAGCTCCTAAGTATTGTTAAGTTGTTGAGGAGATTCCCCTCATTGTGTGGGCCACAAAAACTTTGTAGAACCACAATAACCATCAGACCAGCAGTCTTAGTCGTGCTGGTCTGATGCTTATTGTGGTTCTATAGAGTCTTGTTTACTCATTCTTTAATCTGATAGCTTTTTATTTAAACCCTCACTTTATACTGATTTTTTGTGTTTTTTGACAAAGTTCTTTTGTATTGACTCGACACTGAATACACAGCAGGACATCTGAGGAATTTGTCTTGTTTTGTAGATCAGCAGAGTAAATCAGTCTCATCTTTGTCCAGCTGATCTGAATGGTGTGGTTTGCTTTGTATCATGTGTCCTCAGGAAACACCCAGCTGGCCCTGCAGATCATCAAGCGGAATCAGCTGCTTCCCACAGCGGTCCAGAGGGTCTCCCCAGACTCCCGCAAGAAAGCCGTCCAGCCCATCCAGCTGCCCTCATCCTTCACACAAGTTCAGCGCAAATGAGCCCCCCCCCCACACACACACACACACACACACACACACACACACAAACACACCCCTGAGGAGCCTTTATATTTCTGAAGCTGCTTCCCCTCAGCATCAGGAGCCGGATGAAATGCAGGTGTGGCTGCTGACTGCTGAGGAGGGAAGAACTTCAGCTGCAGCGGGTCGATGGACTGAGACCAGCTAACTTTTTCTTTCCATTTAACTGAGCAGTCTGTGTGTCGTCTCAAAAGTGAAAATAAATTTTATTTACTGTATGACATGTGAATACCTACAGTATTTGTTGGGCCACAGTGACTGTAATAAGGATGTTTTGACAATGATCGACAGAAGAAATACTTGATCTAAATGATGGAAATTCTGAGCTTCTTTTATTATTATAATAACTTTATTTAACTGTATAGCACCTTTCAAAACAAAGTTACGTGCTTTACAGTAAAAACTCAGAAGTTAATGAAATCCAAAACATAAAATATAACACTAAATCAAATCATTCTAACATTTACAACAAATACCATCAGTTAAGAAAAAGCCCTGACTGAGGTCTTCAGACAGGGAGTTCGACAGCTGAGGGGCCCGGGCAGCAGGGGCTAAAGGCGACAAGTCGAGATTTTGGAACCATTAGTAGGGCCCTGCCAGAGGATCTTGAGCAGCGATCAGGCTTGGAGTTACCAGATCACAGATATAAATAGGCAGGTTCCTGACAGTAAAATCTTAAATTCACTTCTAATATTGTCAGGCAACCAGTGAAGGGCAGCAAGTATGGAGGACTGAAACTGCCATAATCAAAAATAAATGAAGAAATAAATAAATGACTCAAAAATAAATGAATATTCCATTAAATGCACCAAAAATAATAATTTATTCTAATTAATCTATTTTATTATTTTATTATTCTTATTGTTTTAATATCATTATTACCAATATTGTCATTGTTGCATTCATGCCAATAAAGCAAATTAGAGAGATTTGAGATTTCAAAAAACCTTTAACTCTGATATAAAGACTTCAATCCAGTAAAAACAAAAATAAAAGACTTTCCTTCTTAACAAAATACAATGCAATATTTCATGCAAACACAGGACTGAAATATGATTTATCATCCACCACTGAGCCGAGTATATTATCATAAAACCATTTAGATTATTCATGGTTGTATGCAATGTAAAATCCACCCGTCTGGCTTTCACTAACGCCACAAAAAGGGGAACCAACTTATGACAAGAAACATTTTACTATACACATGGCTCTGGATCTGGAACCAAACTCCTGGAGAGGGGCTGGACTCTCTTCTCTTCCGGAGTTGCCAAGGGTGAGAGGCGCTGGGCAGGTGTGGGGATACTCACGAGCCCCTGGCTGAGCGCCGCTGAGTTGGAGTTCTCCCCAGGAAATGAGAGGGTCAGAAGGCTCTGACTGTTGTTTGTGCTTATGCACCAAATGGCAGTTCAGAGTACCGGACATGGAACAAGAGTGGGCCATGTTCAAAGCCTCCATTACAGAGGTGGCTGCTAAGAGTTGTGGTCTGAAGGCCGTCAGTGCCTGTCAAGGTGGTAACCTAAGAACCCGCTGGTGGACACCAGCGGTGAAGGAAGCCGTCAAGCTGAAGAAGGAGGCTTTTCGGGCTTGGCTGTTACGGAAGTCTTATAAAGCAGTAGACAGGTACCAGGAGGCCAGAAGGGCTGCGGCTTCGGAGGTCGCCGAAGCAAAAACCCGGGTGTGGGAGGAGTTTGGGGATGGGGAAGGCTATGGAGAAGGACTTTCGGTTGGCCTCAAGGAGGTTCTGGCAAACCGTTAGACGAAGGGAAAGCAGGGCTTGGCCCAGGCTGTGCTCAGTGGGGGAGAAGAGCTGTTGACCTGGACTGGGGAGGTTGTCGAGCGGTGGAAAGAGCACTTTGAGGAACTCCTCAAAGCAATGTGGATTACGTCCTGGTCATGGCACAGTGGACCAGCTCTTTACCCTTGCAGGGCTGCTGAGGGTTTCATGGGAGTTTGCCCATCCAGTCTACATGTGTTTTGTCGATTTGGAGAAGGCTTTTGACCGTGTCCCTCGGGTGGTCCTGTGGGGGTACTGCGGGAGTATGGGGTACCCTGGTCGCTGCTACAAGCCATCCGGTCCCTGTATAACCAACGTGAGAGCTGTGTCCGCATTCTCGGCACAAAGTCAAACACGTTTTCAGTGGGTCTTGGACTTCGCCAGGGCTGCCCTTTGTCGCCGATTCTGTTTGTGATATTCATGGACAGGATCTCAAGGCGCAGCCAGGGGGAGGAGGGTGTCCGGTTTGGTGACCTCAGAATTGCGTCTCTGCTCTTTGCAGATGATGTGGTTCTGTTGGCTTCATCAGGCTGTGACCTTCAGCATGCACTGGGGCAGTTTGCAGCCGAGTGTGAAGCGGCTGGGATGAGAGTCAGCACCTCCAAGTCCGAGGCCATGGTTCTCTGCCGGAAAACGGTGGATTGCCCCCTTTGAGTTGGAAGTGAGCTGCTGCCCCAGACGAAGGAGTTCAAGTATCTCAGGGTTTTGTTCACGAGTGAGGGCAAAATGGAGCGTGAGATGGACAGGCGGATTGGTCCAGGATCAGCAGTAATGCGGGCGTTGTCCGTTGTTGTGAAGAAGGAGCTGAGCCGGAAGGCAAAGCTTTTGATTTACCAGTCAGTCTACGTTCCAACCCTCA